>JBDFRD010033651.1:0-15075 GCA_039654405.1 Bullina lineata | reverse complement strand
TTCGTACATGCATAGTACTCTCTTCTCTTTCTCTCTCTCTCTCTCTCTCTCTCTCTCTCTCTCTCTCTCTCTCTGTGGTGCTGTTTTGTGTTTTCACGAATATGTTTATAACACATGTGCATCTTGGTATTACATTATATGTACCTTTACGTTTTCAAATAAATATATTTAAATTAACAGGGCCAGCGGTTGGAAAAATGTGCATGGACATCGCAATTGCCAAAGCCAAAGCAGTCGGGATCGGTTGGGTTTGTGCAAAAGGTAGACAATAACAAAATTATAAAGTAGTTACATTTTCAGAAAGTGGGTCTGGACTTTAATAAAACAAAGTTAGCGATAACAAAACACGTTGACTTGGAGGAGTGCTCAATATTCCATCGAGGCCAATGCCAACAGAATTCAACAGCTTACTGGCTCAAAAGACTGAGTTCTAAATCTGCCGTTATCGCATCCAGTTTGGGAATGAAGAACGGGGTTGTTATTAAAACAAGTAGATCTAGACATTTAGATCAAATTAATGTGAAAATAAAAACAACAGTTAAGATTTGGATTCTAGTGAAATTGTTGGTCTCTCAGCGTAAATAAACACGCTTTTTTCATGTGTTTGAGTGTGTGTGCGTGCGCGCTTCGTGCGTGTATCTGAGCGAACATGAGTGCGTGCGTGTGTGTTTGTGTGTGTGTGTGTGTGTGTGTGTGTGTGTGTGTGTGTGTGTGTGAGAGAGAGAGAGAGAGAGAGAGAAAAGTGAACAAGAAGTCAAGTCTGGCTTCTCTGCTCTTTTCTTCCTCCATGAGCAAGAGCAAGAGTTGTTTTTTTTAAAGAAATATTTTTGTCTCTCTATATAAATCTCTTTATGTTTTGTCAGCAAAATTTTCTTGGGATTGCAGCAAACGATCTATTCCATTCACATACTAAGATGTTATTTATTCACCGACAGGGTCAAACCACTTCGGTATCGCAGGATGGTACAGTATGAGAGCTATGAATCAAGGTCTTATCGTAAGTGCAGTCTTTCATAATTTATCAGGCTGAGTTAATTGTCTGCTATGTGCCTTCTAGAAATGTTCAAATAAAATGTTGATTATAAAACTTAAAAGATTGTCCGGGAACAAAGGAGAATCTCCCCCGTCTCTCTTTTCTTCATCTCTCCCTCCCCACCCCCTCACAAACACCCCCAAAACCATCAGGGAGTTACAAGAGTTAGCTAATATTGTGAAGGATGGTGCGAAATTATGCTTGACACGACATTTGCACAATTTTACGTCCTTATTACTTTGTGCTGCTACACCAAACTTTGGCATGGATTCCTCACTTCTTTCATTTTGCTTTCCACGAGAAGTTTGTACATGATGTAGTTAGAATATTATCTAGCTTTTCTTTGAACATTATCTCTTTTCACTATCAGATCTGATCATTTTTAATATTGAACTTTGATTTCTCTCCAGGGTATGGCGTTTTGTAATACATCACCCAACATGATACCAACAAGATCAAAGACAGTAAGTCGGAGACACACATTTTTTTTATTTAATAGGTGCGCTTTCTTTTCACCTCGCCTATTCTTTTGTTTACAGTTCCTTCCCTATTAATTTACAAAACACTTTTTCAAAAATGTATGAGCTAGGTGCATTTTCAGGAGATCTATCTCGTTTGAGGTCCGATTTTCAATTGACCAGACTTTCGTCTCAGGCACGGATGATGACATTATGAAATATCGTCTTGTAAAGAATTTATTTACAGGGAAATTACACGCAATACTTGTGTTGTAACTTAATTTTACGATTAGGCCTACGTGTAGATGATCTAGTTGGGACGTCTGAAGGGAAGAGTCTTATCCTAAACAGAAACGTAGGACAACGCTTTGACTTCTGGATCTGCGCTGATCTCATTCTCTGTTTCTGATCATGTCTCTCCTGGATTTCTTCTCAAACAGCGTATTCTCGCAAGAAGGCTACTTTATCCCTTTTGCTCTAGAGCTTCAGAGACAGTCCGGGTGCAGCACTGGTAGGTCAAAGAGATCAAATGATAAGCCTAGCTTTTGTTGCGATGAAGAAGTTGGGATTTTCAGAAGTGCGGCGAGCTTGATGGTAACTAGAATCTAGGTTGACCTTCTGAACCGTGGCTTCAATTTTGATTTTTTCATCTTCAGCGAATATGGTGCCCAGGTTTGGTGTTTCAACTGTTTGACACTTATTTTGCTGATGGTGAGGTTGTCTCGTGTTCTGATAACATTCATTGTCTTAGTCTTACTGATGCTGATTTCCAAGTCAAATATGAGTGCTACCGGTAGTTTTAAAAGTTCAGTCTTTTCCTGTCGAAGGAAAATACCGATACATCTTATCTATAATATTGTTTCCATCAAATGGCAAAAGCAACAACCACCTCCAGCAAGTACAGTAAAAATAAAAGCTAGAGCAAAGAAAATACAGCTCTTCGATGAGAGACCCAGGATAAGATCTGAAGTTGATCTAATGAACATTGACACATGATGTGCATTTACAATGTTCTAAAACACACAAACATTAACTGACTTCATAGAAGTATCACTAAGTTATTATGATATGAGCTATGAATAAAAATGTTACTCATTATACCCCGGGTGCCCCCCGTCTTTGTTTTTAAAGAGGACACTGGGAACTAATCCAATCAGCGTGGCAGCTCGAGGATCCGACGGAGTCGAGTTTATCCTGGACATGGCCACTACTTCAGTGGCTCAGGGAAAGGTAAGACTGGACATGGCTACCACATCAGTGGCTCGGGGAGAGGTAAGACTGGAGAAATACTGAAATTACAATAAATTGCAAAAGAATCTGGCAATTGCCAGATTGTATTTTATTTTCAATTTGGCTCTATCACAAGTAATTATATGGCATTTCCTGTTTATTTTTAAATTGGGTATACAATTTTATTTTCTTTCTGGTTAACTTGACTGTCCAGATAATCAATTTTACGTCCAACTTATCGAGGAGTATGTTGACAATCACTGTTGACATTTTAAAAACAAATTATCCGGCTGACATTATGTTTTCACACTTCAAATTTCTCTTATCTGGCATATTATTTTCCGCCAGATTTCCCCGTACTTCCTTATAAAATGTATGATAATCATTAATCAAAGCCACCACCCAACAACAGATCTAGGCATAGCCTAGCCATTCAGCCAACGCTTTGGTGACTCCAGAATCTCCATTGATCTCGACGCTTATACATGTATTAGATCTAGTTACTATCGCTCTGAAAATTCCATTTTTCTTTGTGTTTCAATAGCTGCTGGTCCCATGCCTGATTATTTTTATGAATTCTTGGGCCTGGCACATTGCACTTTTGATTGATCCATTTTGATCCAGTAATTTTGCATTGAAAAAAAAAAAATTATCAAAATATGATGGTTTTTGTAAACTGAGTATAGACTAGTCAAACCTGGATATAACAGGACTGATGGGTCCGGTAGTTTTCCCCTGTTATAATATATAAGCGAAGACTAGGGGATATTAAGAAGTACCGGTAAGAGAAAGTGTAAAAGGAAAATAATGTAAAACACTGAATGTGTCAATATCAAAATCAAACTCTGTGTGGAAGAAGTGCACAAAGTGTATAGGATTCTAAATTTAACTTAAATCACAGAAAATGAAGAAAACAATGCAATCAGACAACAGGCGAAGTCAAAATTTTTGCTTTCCCTTAAAGAAAAATGTAGCCTTTTATCCTTATTATCCTGCTAAAGCTGGGACTTGATGGATGAAACAGCTGGTACAGCTTCATTAATTCCTGAAACAAAGTTTACATTAAATGAATAAGAATATGTATGTCACTGTCACTCTTTTGCAGATTGAACTTAAACATCGGTTAGGGCTGGGGCTACCTGATGCATGGGGAGTGGACAGGAACGGCAAGGTTATCAACTGTTTTATATACAGACATGTAGATCTAGTTGTATTTCTTTTCCTCCTCCACATATCATTACCAATACCATCATCATCATTCTCTCTTCATAAAATAACCTTGTTTTCTATTTCCAGGAAAAAAAAAGAATTGGTCTGTGCAACTTTGATTTTTCAATCTTGAAATTTAGAGATTGTTATTCTTTTATTGTTTTTATGGTACATCTCTTGGTCTCATTTGCACCTTCATATACATATATATATATATCTGTCTTTTTTCACACTTTTTTCCTATTCTTTGTTTCTGATGTATTGCACACAAATTTCTCTATAAATGTTTGTTGCTCTGAAGAAGGCTAGTGCTGAAACATTGAATCATTATTCATTTTTTTAAATACATGTAGTTTTATATAAAAAAAATGCAGTTGGATATTATCATCATGATCACCATCATCATCATCATACCAAGCATTATATAAACGTGACAAGGTTTTGGCTTAATTATTTCAAATAGGCTTCATTATGCCATTCAGCTCTCATGTCTTTCCTTAGCCAAAATCTCAAGCAATGGTGATCGATTTCAGGCTTGCAAAGATACAGAAGAGGTCCTGTACCATGGAGGGTTATGTCCTCTTGGTGGTGTTGAGGAAACAAGTGAGTTGTTTCAACTGTAGGGGAATTCGAATGTAATGAAATGACCCAAACTTATGGACCTGTGTTTTGTTATATACAGCTTCTCATTGGAGATAAAAGGTACACAAGGGCAAGAACAAATGTTACGTAATAAATCCTAGACATCCTGCGGAAAAAAGAAGTGAATTTCAAATGTGCATCTGACCAGTGTGATTTACAAAAGAAAAGAATGGCCATTGCATCATTTACTTATTGTGCTTTGACCTAAAGAAGAGGGAGGGTCCATTAGAGCGTTGGACTCCTAATCTAAGGGTCCAGGGTTCGAATCCGGGAGATGACCATGTTATGTCCTTGGGAAAGACACTTTACACCATTTTTCCTCTCCCTACCCAGGTGCGAATTGGGTACCAGCAGATTCTGCTGGGGAAGTAAACCTATGACAGACTAGCGTCCTATCTAGGAGATGAAGTTTGTCCCAAAGTGTTTATTTTGTATTGGTTTTCCCGTCCATTTTGCCCTAGTGTAGTAGTCATATTGCTGATGGTCGTGTATTGAGTACGGTACATGTATTATGCAGTGAAAGTAACAGATGCTGAATTTTCACTGCAAGGCAATGATTTAGTGTGTATCCAAACATTTGTTTAGTGTGCAAACCATGTGATTAGCAGAAACATTTGAGAGTACACGCTTGCCTCCAATATGTGTAGTGTTATTGCCAACATTTTACAATAGTCACTATTTATCAGAAATTCATTTACATGTTCAGTTACAAAAGGGGACAAAAACTGAGAATGCAAAATATCTAGATTTTCACTCTTTCTGATCTGGTTGTAATACAAGTGGAATGCAGTTTAGAATTTAAAGTTCTTACTTTATGAAACTCTTTCAGAATGTGTGGCTTAATTTTAGTGCTAGACTAGTTAATAACAGAGTATTAATTCATGAGAAGCTTGACTTGCAAAGCTTTTCTTTTTTTTCTCCCCAGATAACGTGAGAAGCTTTACTTATGTTGGTACATATATTGTATTACATATTGTGTTTACAGGTGGCTACAAAGGATTTGGTCTTGGATTGATGGTGGAACTCTTTTGTGGAATTCTCAGTGGCTCTCAGTTTGGTATGAATATCCGAGACTGGAAAGACCACAATTCTGATGCAGATTTGGTAAGCTTCAGTGACTTCACTACTTGACTATAATGAGGTATCGAACTTGTTGAACAATATGCAGAGTTTATAAACTATTTTTCAATTGTTTTTTTTTTAATCCAATACAATTTACACAGTTATGTTGTTCGTTTAAAAATTATATCTATTTTAATACTTAAGGTAAAGAATTAAAATATGATATATTACATGATAAAAGAAAATTTTAAAAGACACATAATATTTATATTAAATTTCTACTTTGAGAGCTTTGATGGCCCTCTAAAGATCAGAGGCCTCGAGTTGTGAAAAGGAGCATAGCTGATGCCTTTGTTCTGTTAAGGACTGTAAATTGAGGCTCAGTTGAAGAATTAATGTTAAGGGAAAAAAAAAAGTAATAATAATAACTTCAACTGATTCAAGATGAAGTAAGATGAGTAGATTCTAACTGAAACAATTTCCTCTTCAAACTGTCGAGTAAAGAAGCAAAGGGAGAGAACCAAACAGTTGCATCACCTCAGATGTTTAAAATGTTTCAAATTCTCATTGAATAGAATATAATGGGACTAAAAAAAGGGGGGATAAAAAAAGAAAATAAATTGTTGTCAGTGAAGAATGATTTCTTTCTGCACACCACACCTAACATTGGATATATTCTATTGCCACTCTCCCAAATTGAGCTCTCTTTTTTCAGAAATTGATGAGCTTCTCTTTGTGTAGCAGTTGCTGAGCAATTTAATCATTTCTCTTTTCTCAGGGCCAGTGTTTTGTAGCTTTGGACCCGAGTGCATTTGCCCCTGGATTCGAAGGCCGACTGTCTGAGTTAATAAGTCAGTGTAAAGAACAGGAGCCAGTGAGTAAAAATAGTGAATATTCATTTCTGAATTTACAAAATGCTTTTTTTTTTTGTGTCTCCATTTTAGGAAAGGATTTCTTTGGCATACTGAGTCCAAATGTTTATTGTTCATATTTTTGTAATTTATTACTATTAAACTTAAAACAACAAGTGATGAGAATCAAACAGAAGTAAGTGTGGATGAAGAGTGATTGAAGATCATTCTAGGAAAATTAGTTTGGTTTCCTTTGATCCTCAGGCAGAGGGGGAGACTGAAATTCTTGTAGCCGGTGATCCAGAAGCCAAACATATACAGCTGTGTGCAGAGTGCGGAGGGATTCCCTACCACCTAAAACAAGTTCAGTTTGCAGTAAGTACAGTCCATGTTAGTGGCCTCATGGATACGTGGTTTGCCTGTTGGGCTTGTGAGTACATGATCGTAGATTCAATTACTGTCCTGGACAGTCCTAATGTTATAAGTTATATCCTATGGAATATACAGTAGATAACGGCTAAAATGCAATATGCGAGACAAGTTGGTTTTTGAATTAACAAGAGTTTTGTTTAAGCCGAAGAAGGCCTAAAAACGTTGATGTGTATCCAATAGATCTTTTATCTGGGTCGACAAATTTCCTTTGAATCAACAAAAGATTTATTTTATTTGAGCACTACTTTGTTAACACAGCTAAAGAAGGGAAAGATGCTTATTTTTTCAGTTCAACGCTATTATTGAATTATCCATTTTCGAATTAATCTTTGTCTGCTATACTTCATATAACGGTTCCTCTCCACACTTGAGTACAAATTAGGTGCCAGCATAACCTGCTGGGAAAGTAAATGTATGATAGACTAGCATCCTGTCTAGGATATAATTTATTTTGCTCAACACTATGGAAATCAGGATAAGCTCTCCCTTTATGGGCCATTTAGGTCTTCAAAAAATGTTCTCACAGTTATAGTCCTTGTTGTGCAACTGATTGCAACGACTTTGCAAATGAAAAAAGTACTCAGTCCTTATTGGTGATTAATAGTGTCCTGCTCCATTCTTGCCGTATTCTCATTGCAAGTTTCGTGTCGATTGTGCTTCCATTGCTCTCACACTCATTTATTATTTATTCCTCAAAATCAAAACACGCTCTTTCATCTGTTATTCCTTGATCAAGCTTGTTGTCCTAAAAATAAAATAAAGTGGACAAAGCACTTTAACACAAAAACAAATGTATTTGAATTTAAATTGTTTCAAAGTAACGGGTTATCCTACAACAATTATTCTTGCTAATAGAGGTGTTGAGGAAGATTGTAAACACAGAAAAATGAAGGAGTAATGGCAGCGGGAGATAATGGACATTTAGAATCACATAGAATGAACAAAAGGAGTTGATGGACAGGGAGCTTTGAGATAGAATTGGGGTATGTAGTAAACTGCAACGTAAGGGGTAGGATTAATACCAGTTCATACTTATTATTATAATTTTCCATTTCTTTCCTCTCAGGACATGATAGCTGAGAAATACGGATTTCAGAAGATGGACCGACTGAAGAAAGCTCAGCATGAATGACTTTTGGAGTTTGTGACTTATTGAAGAAATGAAGCTTGATGTCTTGCTATGGATATTGTTGATTTTTAAAAAAATGTGCTCAGTTATATTCCTATCCAGAAACCTACTTCAAGAAACATCGCCTTTACTGTGACAGAAGGAAGCCATTCAAACATTCTGTTTGCTCAAATTCAGACTTGACTTTCAGATTGATCACTTAGATGACAAAGTAAACAGATGGAACATCCTAAAAAAATACAAGAAAAGACCACCATTTTTTTAAAGAGTATTTAATAGGCACGTCACTGTACAAAATGATTTTAAAGATGAATTAATGTACATGTACATAATTGACATTTACTCATTTAGTAAACAAATACATTATTCAAAGGAAAAAAAAAGGACGTTTTCTGTTGTTTTTTTTAAATTTGAATTGATATTTTTTTAAAACTTGAATCTGTTTACCTAACTGGCCCTTAGCACAATTGTGTGTCTGCATCCTGGGCTTTGAGAGGAGAAAGAGAGAAAATCTAACCACTGACTGCAAAGTCATTACAAGGTTCTAATATTATACACAAGACCGAAGTATAGACTTTCTGGAAGATAACTTTTGTTTTGTTTGTGCAATAATAGAGATGCATGTCTTTTAAATAGAAGAAAAGTGTTTTTCAGAAACTAGAAAAAGATTAAAACTCAATAAAATGTAACACATTTTTTTTCTAACCGACTGTTTTATTCTATTATCACATCATCTTGCTGTCAGGAGTTCATTGTCACCTGCCAGCACCTGTCTCATCACAACTACACTCTCTGTCATTATTAGAACTCAATTTTTAGTTTCCTTTTCTAAATCACGTAAATGCTTTGTTTATTTATCAGTATAAGTATAAAATTATTTCCACACAACATGTCCCTGACACTCTGATGGCCTTTCTATGTTCATCATTTGTCCATTGTTACAGCCCCAAAAATTAACAGAACAGTAATAAGGCAACAGAAATAGCCTTTTGGGTATAAGCTTGCTTTTAGGAAGAAAGAGGTATTTAAAAATGTCTAAGTAGAAGTTGAATATTTCTTAAAAGGAATTTATTTTAAAAGCTGTCTTCTTAAGGAAGCCTTTTTTTCAATACAATTGTAAGCATTTCAGTTCAAGGATTAGCAAGACACTGGCATTTCATTTTGTCTTTAAGATCAATATCCTGACTGAATTTAATGCGAGAGGGAAATTCTCCTGATATATTTTCTTATCCACAGTAACACCTCACATTGTTTGCCAAATTCATTTTTCCTGGGTCTATAATAAATATGTATTCTGTCTTTTGGAAAGCCAAAGCAGCTCTTGTTCCAATATGAAGTTAAGCTTGTGGCACTGATGGTTGCACATCGGCAGCAATCTGATTGCCAGTGGAGTCCAAAGCCATTGGGTAGACTGGGTCCCCGGCCACAGCCATCACCAAGCTCCATCTGTTGACAGGCATGTCCGCCTTGTGGCTGTCAAGATTTGTGTGCGCTGAAATTTCGTACTCATTGCCAAAGAAGGTTCTGGTGGAAATAAAAAAGCACATTATAATGTAAAAGAATCTTTCACCCTTAGATAAAATATGCAGGTTTGCTTTAAAAGCTGTTATCTAACCTGAAATAAAGATACATGTACAATGAAACAAAATGCAAAAAAAAGTGAATGAAAGCTATAGGGAAGCTGAAAAATGCAACGTAGTTGTGTTTGCTACTTTGTAATGTACAATGAAAGTAACAATCGGCGGCAGTAGTTGAATAGCGTGTAAAAATGTTTACTGTTGAAATTGAGAAACATGGAAACAAAATGAAAAATGGTTGGTAATTTGTAATCAAAAGGTCAAGGACATTGGACATTTCCCTCCCGTTCACTTAATTACAGAAGCAGTAAGTGTGCACAAACAATCTAATCTTAAGTGCCTCTATTTTTTTTTAAGTAAAAGTGACATGATGGCATTTCATTATTTCATGATGGCGTTTCATTATTTGAAAATAGACTATCAAACATAACTGCCATGTTCTGTTTATTTCAATTACATTCATTTAAGAAGAAAAGAGGACACCAAGCAAGATTCACCTTATTTAATTGACTTTATGGATTAACCATGGACTCATTTCATCATTTCAAGTTGGGTACAATTTATGGTACTATTGGTACCTAAAGGAAGTTCTTGTGGGTTCATCAACTCACACACACACACAGAGTGTCTTTGTAATACAAAAACATTAACATTTATTCCTCATGTTAAGAACTCTAGCCCATTTAATTCAGAAGAATCTGGGTACTGTGTAATGAAAGTGTCCAGACTTACAACTTGCCTCACTATAGCTGCATTCTTGTGAAAGGAGAAATTGTGAAATATAAGGCCTGTGCCTTCATTTTCATCTTTGTCTTGAATTCTACTCAAAGCTCCAGTCTCTAGTGAGAAAAGTTATCTTTTGTTTCCATCAGAAGTCATGACAATGACAGAACTTTTACAACTTTGACAAAGAGAATAAGGCTACTGATATAGTAAGGTCATTTACACATCCGACTGACATGGAAGAAATATGATGCTTGCCATATTATCTTGTATTTGTGGTACTAAGCCTTAGTGCACACACTGAGTGTTCTTCAACAGAATGCATCTCATCTCATCATCAACAGAGACATGCTTACTTCTAGCTGGCCTTTTGGCCTTGTCAATGTCATGCACTATCAGAACTTTTATTTACAATAAAAACTGGACAAATTTGGAATATAAAATATACTCGCTACATCTGTATCCTTGTTATGACCAATCTTGTTACATTAAATGCAAAAAATGTGAAGGGAAGCTGAAAAATGCAAAGTAGCAAACACAACCAAATGAAGCTATCCCGTAAAAATACTGTTTCTTTGATGTGGCTTCACTTTTGTTTCATCCTTCAAAGACAATAATGTCAAACGTTGGTTTGCCTTTGTGTATTGTTACGGGATAGCTTCATCTGGTTGTGTATGCTACTTCACAATCTTCTTACATGTACGTATGGACTTGACTGTACAAACATTGTTAGCAAGCTAAAAGTAGAGAATTTGTCAAGTTGAGAAGAGAAGGGTAAGGCTACTCACGAGGTGAAACAGGTCTCTTCCACACACAAGTTCTGGTGAGTTTTACAGTGCTGGATGATGCATTCCTCATTCGCCTGGACAGGAAGGAAAATGTTGATCACAGCATGAAGCATGTGAAAGAAAATGAGCTGGTTTTCTATCGTGAGTGAATTTTAAGTTGAAATTGAGGAGTTTTGTTTCACATTGTTGTAGGGTAATAACACTGTTGTAGTTTGACTACAACTGAATACAATCAAGTCAAGAAATGTTACAATGAATGCGTACTTGGTTATGAAACAGCAAGTCTTCGAGCTTTGACTGTTTTTTTTTTAAATTTAATGTACATGTAATTAATAATTAATGTCATTACCAAGACGGGCGTGTTTTCATATTCCATCCTAAGCAGTGGATTTTTGTGCTCAATCTGCCACGCTGTTTTGAAGGATTTCTCTGGCACCAGCTGAGCTACTTGGTGCCTGGCCTTGTCTGTGCAGCGATTGAACAGCACTCGGTCAGAGAATAAATAAAGCTGAAATTGAAACAAGTAATGTTTTCATGCAGCATCCGTGTTTTAGTAAGGAAAAAGACTGGTGGTACATGAAGATGGGAGATGTAAACAGTTTAGAAAATTTGAGGCTATGTAAAAAGTAAAAGATATTGTCGCTTTTACTTTTAGTTCACTTAACAGAAAGAGAAATGGCTCGTGTAAAAATGACAAAACTGTCATATTTATACATCAAAGTTTTAAGCCATGCACAATATTGAAAAAAAGGATGAAAGTAAAATGAGACCAAAGAACATTTTTTGACTTTTTTGTTGTTGTTGAAAGGATTAATTTGCTTCATTCAATGTAGATCTATTAAGTAAATAATAATGGGTGACGTGCTGGTTTCATGGTTACAGCACTGGACTTCTAATCTAAGGGCCCTAGCCTTGAATCCTGACAACAAATATGTCACATCCTTGAGAAAGACATTTTAACCCATTTTTCCTCTCCCTATGCAGGTGTGAATTGGGATAAGCATTTTCTGTTTGGGAAGTGTAAACCTATGACAGATATCCTGTCTAGGAGATGATCTGAAAACCATCTGTTCCACTTCACCCTGTTGAAACCAGGAACAGCTCTGGTTCTATGACCTTGTAGGCCTTGAAAGAACTTAATGAAAGAGGGCATAAAGATGTCCTAATTTGAGGTTGTTTTTCTTAAATGCTTAAAAGAACTTCTACTTCATGAGGAAGCAGTAGGCTATAATAATGCGACAAATTGAGCAAAAGTCAGTTATTTTAGTCTCATAAACTTTCTAACGACACTTAAGCATCTGCTGCAAATTGTTCTGAACCATTCCCTTTTTAGAGTGACTTTCTTGAATGTTATGAAGTTTAAAAAATGGTTTTGAAAAGCTGCATTGTATTTTCTGATGCATGAAGTATGAAGAATGCTAACGCGACATTTTGAGCCTGGTGTAGTAATTGTTTTTTTGTTTTTGTTTTACACCACAGCTTTGCATTTACTCTAGAGGAAGTAACATGTTTTTACAAATACAATATAAAGTTTAAGCGAAACATGGAGATTTTGTGGAGAGAGTCAAAGAAGAAACAGGACAAACATGGTCAGAACTGACAAAGTTATCCCGGGACAGAAGGAAGTGGAAATCCCTTGTGTGTGGCTTGTACCCTGATAAGGGTGAGGGGCAATGATGATGATGACAAAAGTCTGTGTGTTCTCACACGCGTGGTGGTTAGAGTTTAGGACTCTCGTCCAAGAGTCCTGGGTTCAAATCCAGCGGTGACCATTTGTATTCTTGGGTTTACACCCATTTTCTTCCTCCCTACCCAAGTGCGAAGTGGGCGCTGGCTTATTCTGTTAGGGAAGTAAACCTACGACAGACTAGCATCCTGTGTAGGAGATGATGTAAAAAAAAAATTTATTCCGCTTCTTTCTACGGAAACCGGTATAAGCTCCAGCTCTCTATAGGCCTTGAAGGAACTTTACTCTTACCGGTACTTTTTTTTTTTTTTTTACCTCCAGACAAACTCTCCTTGTGTGGAGTGAGCACCAACGTCTCTACACCAAAAGCTTCCGTCTCAACGATTCCGGAAACGTCCTTGTAGAGCCCTTGGTTAAAAATGAATCGGGTGATAGCTTAATGCCTAACACGGCTTGAAGCCATTCTCCCATTCCAGACCCCTTCGGACTCATGGGCTAATTATCAAGAATATTCAACTTCATTTTATTTTATCCACTAAGCCTCTCGGAGGCAACGATGGTATGTTTCCGTCTTTTACCCCAGCCTATACGATATATTATAATGTATATTCAATGCACTGACAAACATATAATAATGTATATTTAACACACTGACAAACGTATTATAATGTATATTCAATTAACACAATGACAAACATTTTATAATAATGTATATTTAAGACAGACAAATGTATTATAATAATGTATATAACACAACGACAAAAGTATATAATAATGTATATTTAACACAATGACAAACATATAATAATATATTTAATACTGACAAATATATTATAATAATATATATTTAACACACTGACTTTAAGATTGTTATTAGATTGATCATATACAGTTATTAATGTATTTATTGCTTTATACATAATGTATTGATCGCAAGGTTTTGGTCATGGGGATGCAATAATGGAATGTAACGCCTTAGTCTTCACTCGTACACGTTATTCCTTCAAGGCCTGTGAGGCCTATAGAATTGGAGGGTATCCCGGTTTCTAGAGGGTGAAGCAGAACATGATTTTTACTCCTTCCATAGACTTGATGCTAGTCTGTCGTAGGCTTACTTCCCCAGCAGAACATGCCGATACCCAATTTGCACCTGGACGGTGATAGGAAAAATGACATAAAGTGTCTTTCCGAAGAACATAACATCATTGCCCAGAATCGAACCCGAACCCTCGGATTTTGAGCCCAACACTAACCATTCGGCCACTGTGCCACAATCTTCTAATTTTGCATTTTCAGCTTCACAGCAGCCCTTATTTTTTTCATTTGTTCAATCTTCTAATGAACATGCTTCAGTGATAAATACTTTGTCAAGGATTAACTTGATCTATTTGATTTTATTACTTTTACTACCTTTACTTTCTTAAGCCTTCTTCCATGCTGAGCAAAGGCAATCAACAACACTCCTCCATCACATTCGGTTTTGGGCTGACTTTTGTACTTCCTTCCAGCTGCTACCATCCCTATTGAGCTCAGCCTCAGTGTCTCTTTTCTTTTACAACAACCATGTACACATTTTTTTGCCTGGGGATATCCTGGGAGGAGGGGGGGGGGGGGAGAAATCCTTCGTTTCAAAGTACATGTAATGCAGAGCCTACCTGTGATAGTGCGTTCCTTACTTTGGCAGTGGTGGCAGCACATTTCCATTTTCTTTCATGTCTTCATGCTCTTCCACTGCGGGGGTTATGAGTCTTTGGCAGTGTGATAACCAGGAAGTAAAAAAAAAAGAATAAAGTTCCTTCAAGGCCTATGAGGCACATAGAACTGGGGCTTATCCTGCTTTCGGTAGCGTGAAACGGAATTGATAATTTTTATATCATCTCCTAGACAGGATGCTAGTCTATCGTAGGTTTACTTCCTCATCAGAATATGCCAGTACGGTACCCAATTCACACCTGGGTGTGGAGAGGAAAAATTATGTAAAATGTCTTTCCCAAGGACGCAACACGGTCACTGCCAGATTCGAACCCGGGACCCATGGATCAGGAGTCTTACGCTCTAATCTTTTGGTCGCCATGAATGACAACCTCACTCATTGGTAAAGTTCAAAGGAAGAAGGCAACTGAGTGTAACATCTTAGTTTTAAATAGTGCAACATACTTCTTGTCATATAACCCATACTTTCCTTCTTTCTTTTTTTTTTTTACAGTGGTTGCTACAACCAGAGAAGGTGAAAGCGCCGTTTAGAAGGTAAGTA
>JBDFRD010033540.1:0-15076 GCA_039654405.1 Bullina lineata | reverse complement strand
AAATGAAAGAAAAGAAAAAAAACAACAAGTAGAGCGAGGGGTTTCTCTCTCTCTCTCTCTCTCTCTCTCTCTCTCTCTCTCTCTCTCTCTCTCTCTCTGTTATCACTTGTGTCACTCAGTTCATTTGTTTAAATTGATTCATTTCCATGTCATAAAGATGAAGTTAACGACTTGAAACATTCCTTGAAATAATAGTAAGCTATTTACAAGAACAGTTTTATATTTCACAAGTTAAATTAAAAGTACACAAAAATATGTGCATATCTACAGCCATAAACACTCACAAACACACAAAAGCATACTATGCATTCATGTATACATACTACACATTAACACAATTATTTGATAGTTGAAACAGTTTTTCCTCCGACAATGCTTGTAAAGCAATAATCCTTTTCCTAAACAGTTCAAGAGTGTCAAAGGAACTCTTAATCTTCGAATCTGCAGACAGGTCTACATTTTTATCCAGTTCACATACTCTTTATGTGTCCGAATGGTTAGAGCATGGGACTCCACTTTGGGTGACTGTGTTGTGTCCTTGGGAAAACACTTTACACTATTTTCATTTCCCCACTCAGCTGAAAATTGGATACTGGCATATTTTGCAGGGAAGTAAATTTACGACAGACTAGCGTCCTGTCTGGGACATGATCTAAAAATTACTTCCTCCGCATCAAGCTATTGAAACCAGGATAAGCTCCAGCTCTATGGGCCTCACAGACCATTAAGAAACTTTACCTTTACATACTATTCATACAACATGTATATAATATACTTGATGGGTAAAGATATGTGCTCTGTGTGTTAAAACACCCAACATTTGATAACTAGACCTTCTATAAATCGTTAAGAACATCTAGGCCCACACAAAAGTTCAATAAAAGTTGCTTTTCAGTGGTATAACATAGAACACTTCAATAAACAACAATGACAGCAGCAGCAGCAGGACCACCACCATCACCATCAACAACAACAACAATAAATAATAACAGCAACAACAGCAGCAACAACAACAACATTTGGCTTTATGTAATACAAACCATTTTACTATAAGGAACTGGCATCTCATCAAGAAAGGCCATTGATTTGTATTCCTGAGCCTCCTGCTTTACTCTGAGCCAAGTTGGAAGTAGAAGGAAAAGAACATATGCTACAATAAGGACAACAAGTTACAGTGTGATTGCTTACAGTATGCAGTATAAAAAAGTGATGAATGAGCTCATTTCACTGAGACATAATTGTGTACTTTGGTTTACTGCTGGTATTGTACACAAATTGTAAGTAATGAATGAAAAACGTACATACTAGAAATCTATTTATTAAATGTTTCAGTTGTTGGCTACACAAAGTCTTACGTGATGAAATAGAGATGGATAATTACAAGCTATCAACAATTTGATTTCTCCTCTGAGATGTTTATCAAGAGTTGAGTTTCAGGCATTTCTGTCCTTACTGGATTGGCAATACAAATCCAAAAGTATGACTATCATATATTCAATTAAAAGCATTCAACAGAAAATGAAAAAAAAAAATTAACAGAAATAAATGAGCAAAGTGAAGAAAACTAGAAAGTGTAATGAAAGAATAATAAACTTCAATTACTTCTCCAAATTCTCTCTGAGCATCTCACTGGCCCTGGCCTCCTTCTGATTGACAACCTTGACCTTCTGTTTATACTCCCAGACTGCCACATCCTCGCCCTTTGACAGCGGTGGTGGCACCTCGGGAACATGGACAACCTTCTCTACCTGGAAACAAACACAATCCAAATCGCAGCTGGCCTCAGAACACAAATCTCTCTTTTTCTTCTAAAATAATATCTTCCTTTGTTTTATATACTTGCCTCTTAAAAGTTTAATTCTCTTTAAAAGTTTCTGTTCTTTATTTGAAGTTAAATCTTCTGAAATCTCAGACCTCTACAGGTAAATATAACTAAAATATCCTCATCAGAATGTTTGATTTTGGACCTTAAAGAACTTTGTAACCACGATACAGCTGTATTCTACATACAAAACTCACAATTCTAGTAAATCATAAAATTGCCTTAAGGCTTAGGCATAATCCACCCTGCCACAAGTCCACAAGACAGTTTGAGAGACCTTGATGTAAGCATGAATCATTCCAAGGATTAAAAACTAGAAAACGTGTTTATCTACAAGCTAGAACAAAAGAAGTCCACGATAAAACTAGTCCAGTGACAGCAACATGCAGTGTCATACCATAATAGATTAATTCAACTCATTTACCTTTCAACCAAACTTCTCCCTGCACCCTCTCCCTCATATGCTTTTGAATAAAGCCTAAAATATGAGCATGTACATGTACAAGGACATTCCACCCGACCACACACTTTTATTAGGACTTCCATTTTTGCCCTTAAAGTCAAGCAAAGTCCAGCTCAACATTTCATCATCACTAAGAATAGCCAGTTTTTGGATTTGTGACGCACTCATGACTCAAGAACTGACGCACTTTTCATAGATGAAATAAATGCATGATGTGGAAGTTTTGAAGGAACAAAAATGTATATAATGCACAAGTTAAAAACATTTAAAACACGATAATGAGCATATACAAATGAATACTGTTGGTTTAGTTTATTGTGAATGATGAAAGATTCATTTGTGTGAGATGTGTGTGGCCTGCACTTATGAGTGGTGGATATATTGTAAACAGTTCACAATGGCACGATTGAAAAAGCCTCTTTTGATATCTCTTAATTCAAAACGCCTTAATTTTCTAATTCAGCTTTTGAAATACATATTGTCATTTCAGTCACATCGGGTCCTACAGAATTAAAAAGAAAGTAACCATTACTGAATTCGAAAGCTGAACAATGATGAAAATATAAAGTGAAAAAAACAAATGAATATAAAAACAGAAGCACACAGTCCCACTTAATCAAAATAACAAAACTCTGACTAGAATTAAAGGAAATATTCTCCCTTTCAAAAATGAAATCAACTTTTTCACCGAGTCAGAACAAAAAGTCACAATGAATTTAATTTCTAGAATTGTATTTGAGTGTTTACTTACCACAGGATTAATGGAATTCCTCAAATGGGAAAACACATATTTGTAGAGGTTGTAGTGACACAAAACAGTTTCATAGATGAAATCTGTGTACTGTTTCTTGTGGCGATCATTCAAAGGAGATAAAATTGCAGATTTCTTGTGGAAGTCTTGGAGTGCATCTGCTAATGTATGTTTATCCACTGAACAAGAAAGAACAAAATGTTGTTATAATGACTAAACACCAAAGGAAATTTGAAACTCATTTTTCAGTTAGTGATAAGTTTCTTGCATCTGCTTTTTCCGGGGTAACTCTGTCAGACAGTCAAAGAATATACTTTCAAAACACTTTAAAGATATATAACAAGCACACCTTAATTTCTATTCTTATCCAGACGATAAATTATAGAAAAAAAACAATATCGAATAACAACATTTTCAACATCAGCAGGGCTCATAACTTTACAAATCTTACTAATCACACATTTTCGGACACTCTTATAAGCAAACATCACTATGTATCTCTTGAACCCTTGGTTAATGGTTTTCGCTTGGTCATTTTTATCTTTACTTTCTTCTTTTCTACTCCTGACCCTGCTCTTCTTCCTAGAAGCTACAAACCCAGGCCTACAATGTTCATACTTAACAATACAACTTGTTCTTATTTATTTAAAGTAATATTCCTGTCAAACAATTTATGTCTTAATCAGGGAAGCTATAGTTCACTTGAAAGTATGAGAACTTCTCCAAAACTTGTTCTCAAAACATTAGTCAACAACGAAACAGTGGTAACGTAAAAAGCACTCACCTAGAATCTTAGTCAAAAATTCATGTGCAAATTTAATCACAAGAGATATGTGTTCCCATGGGAAGCCTTTCTCCTTTGCAAAGCAGATGTTTTCATAAATGTAATTAATAAAGGGAGCTTTCTGTTGATCATTTGGGTCATTGTATGGAGGAATTCCCAACTTTTCAGCAAGTAATTCTTTCCCATCTGTACACTGAGAAAAGATAAAAATGCATTTCAAAACTCTAATTTGACAAGAAAAGCTATGGTCACTTCAAGATTGTACATATATCACTAATTCTAAAATGACCTTATTTTGCAAAAAATTGTAAGCTCATAAAATAACTTTACTATTTCAGGCGGAAGCCTGAATACACCACTTGAAAATAAGCCAAAATTTGATCTTAAACTTTTAACCCGTTCACTGCCAGCTATCTGTCGCGGAATCCTAGCAAAATAATGATGTTTTTTTTTATGAAATAGTGAGAAAAACTTGATTTTAAGAAGACTCTTCCAGACTTCTTTTTGTTTGTTTTTTTGTGGAAAGGAGGTGGTGGTTATTTTAATTAAAGACTGAAATTAGGGATACAGCCATGAACACCTTCAATGTTGGCAATTAGTAAATATTGCATTCGTCGATCGGTGAATTTGGCAGTGAAAGGGTTATAGTTTTACCAATAATCAATTAATTTTTTTCTTTTTCCAAGCCAGAACAACAATGCAAAGAAAGAAAATAGGTATCAAAATTAGCTTTACAGAACTGCCCAAACTCTTAAATATCATTTGTATTGAAACATAAATAATCAGAAAAATTGTATAAAAACTTCAAAATGATTTTGTAACATGACAATAATAGCAGAGGAATTCTTCAAAATCAATAACAATAATGAATTGTGTTTATTTTGGCTACTGTTGATGGTGAAATTTGTGTAATCATATTTACTGGAACACTCTTTAACCTTTTCCGTCACTCGTGGGTCTAATTGACCCGTACGTGTAGCAAAAAATTGATGACAACTTTAATAAAGAAAATTAAACCGTGAGACTCCTTGTATTCTTCTATCATCTATTTGTACATGTTGTGTTGTAATTCATTTCATTGTATTTGTGACTGTTTTTTTTTAAATAATTTTTTTCCCCCAAACATTATCAAATAACAATATCTTATTTGCTCAGACCCATGTGGGGCCAATTTGATCCAGTGACTTCCAAAGAGAAATTTATTGGAAACTCCACATTCGCCACAAGTGGGTCAAATAGACCCAATGACTCGCAGAGAAGAAATGTGAGTCAGTGGGTCAGAATGACCCACGAGTGGCCGATATAACTTTTAACTTACGTATGTCAGTAAAGGTTAAAGTGAGTCATAACACTATCCCAAAAAGTAAAAATTTAATGCTATAAATAAAATAAAAAAAAGGATTTAAATTGAATGATTTATATAACAATGGACCGCCCAATTAGAGCCAGACATTATGTCTTTGGTCTTTTGGGGTTCACCACTTATGACATTCAAAGTTACATTTTATGCAGTTATACACCAATGCTTGGTGTGAACAAGACAAAAAGCCTTATAATTCAAATTGTTTTTCCATCCTTTTGATCTTAAAAGCCATAGTTTTCATTGTTATGAGCTTTACAGGTGTATTCATTTACAGGTGCTATTTACAATAATACATGTATGACTTTTGGGGGCTACTCATAGTGCTTGTTCCTTCCAGTGTCAGATAAACTCTGAATGTTAAAATGAAACAATGATTTACTCATTATATGTGGCTCTTGATGTCTTTACCAGTCAAGAAGTGTGGTGGCCGAAAGGTTAGAGCGTTGGGCTAAAAATCCAAGGGTCCTGGGTTTAAATCCTGAAAGCAACTATGGAGTATCCTTGGGACAGATACTTAACACATATTCTACTCTCCCCACCCAGGTGCCAATTGGGTACTGGCATATATTTTCATGGAAGTAAAGCTATGCATAATCCTTTCATAATCCACTTTTTTTGCATTTAAAGCTGTATATGGCCTACTCAAAAGACTAGAGTCCTGTTTATCCTATGTATCTGAAATGAGGATATTGGCTTTTTTTTTCAGTTAACAAATTTTTAACACAATTTGTTTTTGTTTTCTTCAGAGTAGGCTATATTTGTGTAACAAGAATTCTTGAAATCAGCTTGATTGGAAGTCATGTTTCTCACTATTATTAACTTCATAGACAAATCATATAATTCAGCTAGCAGTGCCATATGATATCCAAAATGCAAATGCTGTTGTCCAATGTTTCATATTTTATCAAAGAACCGAGAGTCTAAGATACAATAAAATATATGTCATAATAATATGTCACCAGCAACATCAGACCTGTTCACTTCAGGTATTGAATAACTGACTCCAAATAAACTCAAGCAAACAAGCAATACAACATTTTTGGACAGGCAATGTCAGAATCATTTGAAACATTCTATTAAAGTTATTTAATTGTTTGTTGACACTTCACTTGGTCAGGCCTCCAACTCCCTGCAAAATGTTTTGAAAATAACCGACACCAGTTCTTCTCGTTTGTAATTAATATCAAACCATAGGTAAAATGTACAACTGAGACAACACAACAGTATTATTGTTGATGCATACTGGAAGTTGAAGAATATTTCTAACATCTTGTGGATTTAACATCTTATTCCCTTCGAAGCTTGTATTGGAGGCCATTTTGGTTGCTAGATGGTAACAAATTAGGGAGTGTGCATTGTTTATTATAGTTATTTCGTCCCCACAGTATTCTTGTCGTGGTAATAATCCGTTTATTTTTTCAAAACGGACTTATTACATAATTAAGTTGTTATAATTTGTTTTAGTGCATTCAAACACTGAAATAATTGACCAATGGAAGTTTTGTAGATAAAGCTTGGCTTGAATTTAAATTGCAGGGTGAACTGGTTGACCGACTGCAAATAATCAAATATCTTTTTCAAGAAGAATGAGAATAATGGATTCTTCGCTATGAGTGAGAATAATGGTGGTCTAATTACCGCCCCTGTTTCGGCCAGATTTGGTGACATGGAAGACAGATTGTTTGCAACATAATTAATTTGCTTTCATGTTCTTTTTTCGGATTCACAAGGTCTAGATCTAGAATCTAGATAGATCTATAGCTCTAAATTCTGTCTTGGTCTAGATCTGGACCCCCGTTTGGTTGCAGCACCCTTTCTGCACTTTGGTTAAGTATTTTGTGACCAAACAAGACTGGCTACGCCAACGCCCCCGTCTTTGGACTGAGACTAAAAGTAGGCCTAGAGTAAAAGTAAAAGGCTCACATTCACATTGATTAAAGATATAATTCTAGATAGAATCTAGATCTAGATATTTAGGCTAGATCTAGTTTTACTTGATACGTTGGTTTATCACTGCCAAGAAATCTAGATTGTAGATCTAGAACTAGAACCCAATGATGATTATTTTGGCTGCTTAGACTTCCTTTTAAATGTTCCTTTTTTCCACGCTACGCTATCCTCGCATTTTATTCATGTAGCTCCCTCTTTTTCCTAGTTGTATGTGTGTGTTTGTGTTGTACCCTTGAAGACAGGAATGTTGATACATTTGGTCCCATCTTGTAATGTCCATCTCATGTGCAGCTCGCTACTCTGTGGCAGCCTTGTTGTGTGTCACTTATTTAAATTTTGCATGAATAAGTTTCTTAAATTTAAGAAAGGAAAACTAAATTGTCGTCCCCAAGGAAAGGAGACAATGTAATCAGTTAGACTTGTGAGTTGTTTTGTTGCGGGCCTATGTTCCTTAAGGAATCAAGAGGCATAAGTCAAGTCAAGTGTGAGTTGTTTTGGCAGATTGGGGCCGACAGTTATTAAAAGATATCGTTCTGAAATGTTTGCATTGGGAAATAGTCATTTCAGCTCCAAGTGAAAATTACAAGAATGAAAATGGAGTTACGTGCAGCAAATATAAAACAGTTTTAATTTTGTTTGTGGTGAGCACATACACAGTGCATTTGCAAACCCAGTTTTCTTTTTTTGCTTTTGTATTATAATATAAATAAAGTATGGAAAATAAAAATAGAATTGTACAACAGGAAGCTATAACTTTGAGTTTATGAAGCTTTCCTCTCCCAAACTAGAGATTTAACTGTTTCTAGACAATAATTCAAGTTCAGTTTTGGGTTTTAACTCTTGTTACAAACTAAAGAAAATGAAAAAATTTGAAAAGTAAGCGAACACTTTGGATGTAACTATTCTAAGATAAAATGTTTTCATTGACTTAAAATTCATTCCATCTTGACAACCCTCAGTTAAATGCTCTTGTTAATATTTGTAAAGTTTTGTTGCAAAAATATCTTGTGCGTCTTAATATTTGTTTATTTCTTGTTATAATTCTCTTATCCTTACTTGGAGAATAAATAGCTGGATCATTGGTTTTTTTAATGTTTCACTTATAATTCATTTATGTTCATTTCAGAGCAAAAGTATGGCCAGCCCAACGTTAAACTCAGATGATGATTGTCTTTTGGAGGATGACGATGTGAAACACCTTCAGCCTCCTCGGGACCATCTTAGTGCTGGCCTTGTTTCTTCTCCCACGACCGACACTCTGGATTCTGTGGCTTTGGAACCGTCCCCATCAGATGAGGCTGTTGTGGTAAATGTACTAATACTTTGAATGTGTAGGATATAATGTACTCTTGAGATGGGAAATCTTAGTAGATTAACATGGCAGTCATTTGAAGCATAACTTTTTCTATTTTTTTTCTTTACTTCATTCTTCTTTTGTTCCCTCTTTCTTTCTTTCTCTCTTTCTCTCCGTTTCTTCCTTTATATTTCCCTCGGTCTCATTCTCTCTCTCTGTGCGAAAAGAATTATGGATGTATAGATGTTTCATCTCTTCAGGTACATGGTACATATGATATGCTTAATTAAAAATGACCTTCAAATGGTAATGTGAATAGCATACATTGAGACACAGCAAAGTGGTGGAGTGTAAAAGCACTAGCATTTTATTGACACAGGAGGAAGATGTTGACAACCAGGAGATGATAGAAAGTGTTGATCTAGGACACGGCAGTCAAGTGCAGGCTGCAGAAAGCGTTGATGTCACGGTGTTCTCCCCTGACGACCAGAAGGTCGCACAGAGTGACCCGCTGCAGGCAGATGCAGGAAAAAAGGTACAACATGTTTTTCTAATACTTTTTAATCTGCTCTAATCAGTTTTTATGTATTACATCTATATATTATATGTATGTCTAAAAATTAATCGGCAAATTGCTATATCTCAAGAACGGAACATTTTTTTACTCTGCAAGTGCATATGTGTTGCACAACCAAATTTGGGTTTACGTGTAAAATTTCAAGAGCATCATTTATCACAAAAAATGGTGACATCACAACAAAGATGGCAACCAGCATATAAACAAAGATGGAGGTGAGAGCCAGTTATTTAATTTTTTATTGGATCCGTGGAGAACTTCAGGCTGTTTACGGTTAAAATATCGAGCAAGTCACAGGTGTATCACTGATGTGGTTTAACTAGGTCGAGGCATACAGATTTGGAAGATGAGCCAGGACGAGGATGATGTCGTTGTTCGAACACGGAGGATAACGTCATCAAAGGCATTACTAAGTTTATTCAAGAGGAAAGGCGGCTCAAAATCAGGGAAATATCAGTTTCTGACTTTTCAAAATCTTCAATCCGTACAATTTTTTCTAGTGAGTTGGATATGTCAAGGTGTCTGCTCGGTAGGTTCTTTATGGAGATTATGTAGAAAAATGACCCGAACGTTAAGGTAGTTAATGTGTGAGATTCATTAAGATGAAATTAAAATTGTTCATTCTGGCCATTTTCCGATTAATTCTGGGACTGCCCTCGTACATTATTGTAGTTCTTTGTCACAGAAGCTTGCTTCTATCATTGTAACTATTTCAGAAACGTATACACATGATCTTACTTATTCAAAATCTAAAAGATACAAGTTTTATGATACAAACTCATGCATTTATTTCCTGTACATAGGATTCAAACAAGGCAAACCCAGGACAACAAGGGGATGGGTCCACGAACATCAGCAGTTACTTCGTCAATTCAGGCGACAACTTCTTCGACTCATTTGGAGGCGAGGCTCAGGATGACAAACTAGGCAGTGATTTATTCACCTCTATTGCAATCTCAAAATCAGAAGAAGACATAAGGGCATCAGAAATGAATGCCACAGAGATAGACACTTCTGCTGTAGCTAGTGAAAATTTGTCACCGGAAGATGAAGCAAGGAGAAGAATGAGCAGAGTCGAGTCTTTTCCAAATGTTGAGGAAGTTAGTGCAGATACAGACTGCGTTGCCAGTAAGCCAGAATCTGGTGATGAAGATAAAGTCGATGAGAGAGAGGAAGAAAATGTGATGAGGATTCATCATCGCGAACACACAACATCTACTTCTGAACCAGAGACTATTGCGTTTGAAGGTAGGAGCAATCATGTTCTTGTGTGTTTGTCGTTACTAGATTGTTGTTCACAGCTTAACCCTAGTACTGTCCAAATACACAAATGCGTCGAAATAATAAAAGGCAATATATATATGCAAAAAACCCCACTAAATTCTCCAATTTTCTTTGTATGTATCCCAAAAGGGAAATGAAAAAACTGTCATTTGGTGCAACTGTCCCACCCTCACGTGTATACGTTTGAAAAATCTTCCCTGGCACTCTGGCACATTCCATTGGGCAGTACTACGGTTAATGTTGATAAAGGATTTGATATGACTTATGGTCATATGGCTGTTCTCATTCCTTTAAGTTTTTACTTTCTCTCTCCACATTCTTCTCCTTTCTTCCACAAATTCTTCTGACACTTTATTCATTTTAATGTCTTTCTGGCGTGGTGGCTAAATGGTTAGGGAGTTGGACTTCTAATCCAAGGATCCTGGGTTCAAATCATGGGGGTTACTTTTTGTTTCCTTCGGAAAGACACTTTACACCATTTTTTCTCTCCATTGAGAATTGAGTAGTTTTTCTCGAGTAGGGAAGTAAACCAATGGCAGGCTAGGGTCCTGTCTTAAATAGAATTTATCTGTTCTACTTCACGCAAAACCAGGATAATCTCCAGCTGGGTGGGCTTTATGGGCCCTGAAGGAGTTTTTTTTTTTTTTTTACTTTTAATGTCTGAACTGATATGGATTTCATATACACTTTATCCTTGTTTAATCTTTGAAGAATGAAATGTCAAGTGTAGTTCCTATATGTGTTGGGAGAGGTTACGCATGGTATCTTACATTCTTATTAATTTTAAGTCATTTTACATGAATGCATTGGAACATATTGCATTTCTATCATTTTAGTTTCTTTACCATCTTCCCACTAATGTGGGAAGAGCTTCTTTATCATTAATGATAAGTTTGGGTCATTCTTTCTTCTTCTTTATCATTTATGATAAAGTTTTGGACATACATTCTTCTTCTTTATCGTTAATGATAAGGTTTTGGTAATTCTTCTTCTTTATCGTTAATGATAAGGTTTTGGTAATTCTTCTTCTTTATCATTAATGATAAGGTTTTGGTAATTCTTCTTCTTTATCATTAAAGATAAGGTTTTGGTAATTCTTCTTCTTTATCATTAATGATAAGGTTTTGATAATTCTTCTTCTTTATCGTTAATGATAAGGTTTTGGTAATTCTTTTTCTTTATCATTAATGATAAGGTTTTGGTAATTCTTCTTCTTTATCATTAATGATAAGGTTATGGTTATTCTTTCTTCTTTATCATTAATGATGAGGTTTGGGTCATTCTTTCGTCTTTATCATTAATGATGAGGTTTGGGTTATTCTTTCTTCTTTAATCTCATTGAGCAAAAGCTGTGTAGTGGACACCTAATAATCCAGTAAAGAAAATCCATCTGCAACAGAATATTTTTGCTTTGTTATGTTTTATAGGAGTAGCTGCGGCAGTGGAGTCAGATCAAGCAGACATCAGTGACATCACAGCCTTGGAGGACAAGGGAGAATTTGAGGAGTTTATGGCACAAGGAGAAGAAGATCCTAGCAAGCCTTCATTTATGTCCCAAATCTCGCACACGTCCGAGCACTCCGAGTCTCCTGTGGGCGTGTCTGGACCCGTCAGTAGCCAGCAGCCTGCTCCTGGAGTGCTCAATCCTCCGGCCGACTCGGTGCGGCTGCAAGGTCCAGTGGTCGGGACAACACCATCGCAGTTATCTCCCATGGGAACCCCGATCCACAGTGCGGGTGACAGTCAAGAGGCACCAGATCCAGTGGCTCCCCTCACTCCATCCAGCAATCCTCCAGTCTTTGAAACTCAAACTTCAGTTCCTGGGAGCCCGTTCCAAACAGCTCAAGACAGACCCAGCGACGCGGTGTTCCCCACGTTTGGTGGCACTGGCCAAAATGAGGATGCTTTCACGTCCATCTTGAGCATGAGTGATTCTGATCGTCGGCACGATGCATGGATTCCTTCTGATGCAACGAGACATATTCTTGTTTCCATGGCAACCAGCACACCAGGGAGTTACTTGCCTTCCATTGAACAGCTGAGTACTCCTGGAATACTGAGCAATGAACCTCAGGTAGGAACCAATACATTCCTGGACTGAAGCAAAGTCTTATTCCAAACTAGAATCTTTATGATAGCTTTTTGTTATTGCAAAAATAAATGACACACAACAAGAGTGACACAGAGTAAGAGAGCTTCACATGAGCTTGTTTTTTAATTTTTTTTTGTTATTGACTGATTTGATTGTCATTTTGTTTTATTCTGAACTGTGTAATATTTGTAGGTACTGCGTGATGTGAGTTTTTTGTTTTGTTTTGTTTTTCCTGATAGATTTGCCTAACCCTATTCCTAACACTGAGGATACGTGGTGGGCCCATGGTTGTGCTCAGGCCTAACGCAGGCTATTATCTTTTTCAATTATCAGTATCTCCAAAAGTGTTCAATTTTTTTTAATTTAGAAAAAGGAATTATAGAGAACTAGACTTAAACTATTTCTGTGCTGAAATTCACTGTGCTAACATGAGATGTGTACTTTTTACAATTTAAAAAAACAACTTAAAATAAGTACTCTACTGGTGTAGATGGCGGGGTGGGGCGTGGAGGTCTGTGTGAGTTTAAAACCAAGTGAATAAATTTTGCATTTGTTATTGGCGCTCTTTTCCTATGCTTGTTCTTGTCTCCTTATATAGAACGACCCTGTGAGAGATCTGGTCCTGCGCTACATGGGCGAGCAGGAAGCCGTGAAGCGATCAGTCCTGACTGTAGACAGTGTCACACAAGATGTAGATGGCCTCAAGAAACTCATTGTAAGTTTTTATTGTCTTCAGTGAGTTTACTGGAAATACTTGTGAAAGATGCAAAGGATGGAAGAGAGGCAAATGTTTCTAAACGAATCCTAAGAAGTAAGACGAGGAGGGATTGGCTGAATGAAGGACATGATACAAATCTGAAATTATGTGTAAAGGAAAAGGAAATAATGTACCCAAAAACACCAGGGACATAAAACTATCAATTTTTCCTTTTGTGAAGTTTAAAGAAAGAAATCTGAGCATTTCGGATAATAACTCTGAAGAACTTGATTGCATTTGCATTTTTGTATTAACCCTGGAGAAGCCTGAGTGGTGAAACTGAAGTTCTGAGCTTAATGAAGCCTTTGTTTCACTGCAGGTCGCAGTAAGATTGAGCCAAGCCACTGAAGCTATCTTTATTGAGATCAATATTGACCTGAAAACATTTGGGCAGGGAAACAAAATACTTAAATTTCATTAGCTCTTATCCATAGTTATTTATTAATACATAACCGAAGGTTGCAGCCTCTATTTGAAGCCAGTAATTTTCCATTATAGAAGAAGCCCAGATTTCGGGCCTCATTTAGGCACACTGCGCTTTACCTGGCGTAGACCTTACCAGAAACCCAAATTTAGGCTTAGTGCTTTACCTGGCATAGACCTAACCAGAAACCCAAATTTAGGCTTAGTGCTTTACCTTACTTAAATGTAATTAGCCCTTCATAATCAATTTCTCAGTGGCTCATATATAATTACAAAAATATGTAAAATGTTTTGAGTAAACAGCTCCAGAGATTTTGAATGTGTGCTAATGTGATGCTGGTCACTTCCACCCTGCAGGAGGCTGGATGTTTACGTGCAGCCATTGAACTGACCGGTCGTTTGTTGGAGCAAGTCGGTCAAGGCTTCGGGAAGGCGGGGCAGGTGACGGTCCACACGCCACACTCCTTGCAGTTGTGGTTTTGTCGACTGACGCTGATGGTGAAGTTGAGGATGTATGAAGCAGCAGAGACAGAGATGAGAGCTTTCCAGACTTTGGACACCCCAGACCTTTATTTCCAATACTACGCCAACACGTATCCCGGACGTAGAGGTGAGTTCCATTGCATGAAGTAATGGCTTTCAGTCTAAGATTGGATCATACGGTCAAGTTGTTTAACTGCATTTCTTTCTTTTGCTCTTATACAAAGATTTGCAATAATTTTAAACCTGTGCTTATAGTATTCTATTAAAATTATGTTAAATAAACTCGATGAAAATAAATAGAAGACTAATTTTGAGAGATTGATCACATTCATTTTATTCTGAAGAAACTAAGGTTTCAGTTCTTTTTTTTTTCTCTCTCTCTCTATTTTTGTTTGTTATGGCACTGAATCCCTGATACTCCTCTCATGAACAAGTTTCACTGTGCGACAATGAATAGATCTGTTGTTTGTTCTTAGAATTCTGTAAATTAACACTGAATCTGTCTGCGATATCAGACCTGCAAGCATCCAGGACCGGAAGACTGATGTATAAGCCAACCTGTTATCATCTGAAGACTGAAACTTGAAAAAAAGACAAGAAAAAAATTAAAAACCTTTAAGAGAGAGTTGCATAGCTAAAAGTCAAAGCCTGGTTTCCATTTGTAGAAAAGTCTTTCCTTCAAGGCCATGAGGCCCATGGAGTAAAGTTCCTTCAAGGCCATGAGGCCCATGGAGTAAAGTTCTTTCAAGGCGATGAGGCCCATGGAGTAAAGTTCCTTCAAGGCCTTGAGGCCCATGGAGTAAAGTTCCTTCAAGGCCATGAGGCCCATAGAGCCGGAGCTTATCCTGGTTTCGGTAGCGTGAAGTGGAACAGGTGACTTAACTTCATCTCCTAGCCAGGACGCTAGTCTGTCGTAATAAAAGTGTTTACCCAATTCCTAAGCATCCATGTTTCCTCAGGCTCCATGGTGTCATTCTCCATGTTTCCCCAGGCTCCATGGTGTCATTCTCCATGTTTCCCCAGGCTCCATGGT
>JBDFRD010033429.1:0-15077 GCA_039654405.1 Bullina lineata | reverse complement strand
GAGAGAGAGAGAGAGAGAGAGAGAGAGAGAGAGAGAGAGAGAGAGAGAGAGAGAGAGAGAGAGAGAGAGAGAGCAATGGTGTCTCTATCCTTTCGGCTTGGAACGAAAAGGTGTTACAATAAGAAACGATTAATAACTTTATTCCAAAGAAACAACACCAAGGAACATGTAGGCCTACCTCGATATCACATACCAGTTGCCCGGCCTAGTTTTTAACTGATATCTGATTCTCTCGTGTTTAGGTAGAATTTTAATACCCCTCTTTCCCCACTTTAACCTTCCCTCAAAACAGCCGTCCACCCTGTTAAAATAATGACATCAACTGCGCAGCTCGTAGGCCCACGTAAATAACAACACGTGTTTTTCATGTGTGTTTAGACATAGGCTAGTCCAACAAAGCCTAGGCTACGTTGTAAAACTCGCGCGATCCACATGCCTAGATCGAAGGGAAGCGAAGTGACACGAATTCGAAGTCTCTATGACACATTTAAAAGGTAAAGAGAAATCTTTATTTGAAAAAAAAAATCAAGGAAACGTTAACATACGTTCGCTTTGTTTCTCTCACGTAGCTGCTTCTTCGCCAGCAACCACCAGTATTTTGCCCGGTAGGAAAAAGTAATGATTTTCCTTTCGATTTTGTGTCGTCATACGATAAAGTAATCACGCCACTTGGTTGGCACAAAATGTCTATGCGATCAGCTGTGAAGCGCTGTGTGTTATCCAGACGTGCGTGAGTCTTATCGCAAGTAGGAAGGTGGACAAATAGAAAAACAATTCACTTGAGCTGCATAATTTTTCACCGATTCCAGCAAATCACAAGAGGCAAAGGACTTTGACAACATTTCCTTTTTATTCGAAGGTGAGCCGGCTTCTATTCTTTACTTTTGACCTATTGAATAGGTAAAATGATGTTCCAAGGTTAGATAACCACGATGCATCTCCGTGTATCTGCTCACCAGCAGTTTTCTATGTCTAGACCGTATGCGGGGTTGACAGGCCCAATTGGAATCTATGTAGATATCTAGATCTAGATCATACAGTTATACCTAATTAATCATGTGAAGTCGGTTGATAACCAGACCAAATGCACTGGCAAAACAAAAGGTGTTGCGGTTTATTTTCATTTCACACGATCGTGCCGACTTTGCGACTTGGCCGGTTTTCAATTGTTTACATTTTCGCCTTCTGGTCTTGACGCGTTGTAATGTCATCTGTCACTCTATTGTTAGTGTAGATCTAGGGTCTGGGTCCTTGGCCTAGATTCGTGGATTTAGATCTATATCTAGAATCTAGTCCTCAAGAATATAGAATCCAGCACCTAGACATTTCTCTAGCGGAGAGTGATCTGTCAGTCTCAGTCACAATATTTTGGACTCTAGAAGTCAAGATTTGGATTGTTCTGAGTTTATTATTGTGTCTGTGTCTAGACTTCTCTAGATCTATCTAGAATCTAGTGTCTAGAGTTTGGGGAAAGCAGAGGCAGGCAGCGCATAACATCGATTATAATCTCAATTGAAAAAAAAACCCAGTTCAGTAATAAGTGGAGACTTCTGGGTCCCTACGTCTTGAGTCAGGCTAAATATTTGAGTTATTTATGTGTGGGGTTATCCACCAGGACCATCATACGATGGTTAGGATAGTCCTGGATAGATCTATTAAATAACCCCACATGATGAATAACCTACTTATAATTCTCTAATCTGTAGATCTATTTGATTTTCTACCTAGTTTATTTGATAGGGTGTTAAATTCATATTTCGTACTTAATCTTACTTAATGCTAAACTTGGTAGATCTATATAATATGCATGTAGATTCTACATTACATTAGCCTAAATACTATACAATATTCAAATTGTTCTTTGTTCATGATATTCCAGAAGCTAAGAAAGAAAAAGTTTAGGGTGAAAGTTAGGACTAAATAACTATTTGGTTCTGTCTAAACATCATAAAATGCTGCCTTTTTTGTGTGTGTAGGGCAATGAATGTGCAGTGATCCTTTTTGAATGTATTGTATAGATAGATTCTAGATCCAAATTTGTGCTTTGGAATTAAAATCTAAACCCTTTGGAAACTTTAGAACTCTGCAAAGAAAACCTTACATTTGGGTCAGGGAGAACATCATGAAGAGGTGACATGATGGTGGAATTGGTCATGTTGGTGCTCCTAATTTAATAATTTCCATTGTTCAAGAGATAAAATTATGGGTAGCATGTTATCGCTGAATTTTCTGCCTAGGCTACTTATTTTCTTTTATGTTCCTTTCTTTAAGTCTTTATTTTTAACGTGTTGGATCTATTTGAATGAGGCAAATCGGATGTTTTCCATCCATTTTCATAATGCTGTATGATTTAGCTTTTTGGGTGTATTTAATTATTTCTCCCCAATTATTTTCTTGCTAGGCTCATTAGTTTGTGTTATCAATTGTTTACAATATAATTATTATTTGATGAACATTATATAAGGCCTCCTCAAGAGTCACAAACAGGCTCTAGACTCTTACAAAATTTGATCAAACAGATTTCTAACTTACTTGCTTGGGAAAAATAACTACCAAAAAACTTATGGAGTGGCACAGCTCTATATAATATCATGTCCTCCCCTCAATTGATGGTGAACACGATGTGTTCATACTGAGATAAAATACTTGGTTCTAATTGACAGGCCTTAATTAAGTTTGAAGCCAATATAATTAAAGATCTGTGTCTTCATGAGTGACTAAATAAGGTGTACCATCTTTTGGAGTGATCTTATTAAGTTGATGGGGAATGAGACCAAGGTTAAAATGAAATTAGTTCAAATCATTATCTTATCAGAAACAAAAGAGTTGTGAGGAGAGAAGTTGCAACTGTGACGTGACATAAAAGGCCGTTTGATTCTGGTTCTTGGATCAGATTATTGGAGCTGAACATTTTGAATGTGGATGAATTACTTTCACAGGGATAACGCACAGCCAACACTGCCAGTGAAATCTAAATGAAATCTAAAAGAGCAAATAAAAAAGTGTTTTATGATCATTCAAGGTATGGCGTCTCGATATTGTGAAAATAGTGTGTAATTCATTTAAGAATTAAAGTAAAATTTCACCTGTTAAATTATTCAAACATTTTAGTTTTGTCCTGCAACAATAATAAAAATGAAAATTATCATTAGTACACATATATTTATAGCAATGCAGCAATCAATGTATGTCATGCATACTTTATTCAAACGATTTGAGCTTGATTCTTTGTTCCATGAACAAAAATGGGGGAATGTGTCATTGAGGGGGGAAATTCCTGATGTTTTAAAATAGAAACTGCCATATCAATTCTAGATGTGGGAAAGCTGAGGAGGGTAAGGATCAAAATGTAGATTATTAACTGTATCTTCTGAAGCTATGGTTGTAACAGCAAAATTATGTGAGGTAGTATTGATTAATGCAGGAAATATGGCGCAGACCCTGCCAAGCTTTCTTCGTGCTTTCTCCAGTTCAATAATAATGATGATCCCAAATGCCAGTCATGCTTTGAATTAGATGTGCTTGGCAAGGATCAATAATATCAGTTATAGCCAGCATTCTGCATAGTGTTCTATTTTCACTCTGCAAAGAATGTCAACACATCACACCTGTGTTGAGAACTGCTTCAGTATTTTTACTGTTTCAACTGAGATGGGACTGCATACTGGTTTCATGCTTTATCTGTAGACCCTTTACATTTATTTGCTCCAATATTTTGTCTTTTAACACAGTCTTTAACATCTTATACTTCCTCCTCAATTTATTTCAGTGTTTAATCTTATCTTCTTTCAGTATAAATCTCAATTTTAAATTTTTGCTTTGCTCTAGGAATTAATGGAATTGTAAAGAAGTAATACATTATCATCAGTGGTGTTGCAGTCATCATCATCATTGCCCCTCACCCTTATCAGGGTATAGGCCACACACAAGGGATTTCCACTTCCTTCTGTCCCACGATAACTTTGCCAGTTCTGACCATGTTTGTCCTGTTCCTTCCTTGTCTCTGAAGTTGCAGTAATAAGTATTTATTCTTTCATTCATGTATTTCTGTATCTTTACAGAGGAAATAGTACTACTTCAGTGATGGCCCCCAAAAATGCTGCCGAAAGCCAGGAATATGAAGGGGATATACTTGGACTGGACCAAGTGGAGACGCTTGTTACTGACACAACACATGTCCCCAAACGGCCACCAATGGTCATTGTTTGGCGGAATGTTGTGTTATTCATCTTGCTTCACATTGGAGCTGTTTACTCACTCTTCCTCATCCCCAAAGCCATGACTTTGACTTTGATATGGGGTGAGTAGAATATCTTGTGTGCAGTGTTTCACATAGTCAGTGGGGTAAGTCTGTGGAAACAATAAAATGCACAGTAAGACACCTTTGTTCTCATCTGTGACAATTAAAAGAGGACCTGATCAGTGGCAAAATAATTGTACAACAAATATGAAAAACTACAAGTAGCACAGATACTTTACAATTAGATTCCACAGACCATTCAAATTAGCAAAGTGCAACCACAAACAAAATATTTATACAAATGGAAAAATTCTATTTTCTTGGTTGGTAATCACAGCTACCTGTTACGTTTTGTCCTTGTCCAAAGTAAAGTTTACTCAAGGCCATGAGGCCAATAGAGCCGGAGCTTATCTCGGTTTCGGTAGTGTGATGAAGGAGAACAGATGAATTAATTTCATCTCCTAGACAAGACGCTAGTCTGTCATAGATTTACTTCCCCAGCAGAATCTGCCGGTACCCAATTCACACTTGGGTGGGGGAGAGGAAAAATGGTATAAACTGTCTTTCACAAGGACACAACACGGTCATGTCCCGGATTCGAACCCTGGACCCTTGGATTAGGAGTCCAATGCTCTAACCGTTTGGCTACCACGCCACCTGTCCTTGTGTAACACATACAATAAACAGACCGAGTTTTTAACAAGCTGTTCTTGTTCTCTTTCTTTATGTAGGTATCTTCACCTACTGGATTGGTGCAACAGGCATTACAGCAGGTGCTCACAGATTGTGGGCTCACAGATCATACAAGGCTCGGCTACCATTGCGCATGTTCCTAACCATCTGCAACTGTGTGTCTTTCCAGGTACTGGACTACTGTCTTATGTGTCATGTGTTATTCCTCGTGTTTCTTCTGATTTAATGGTTGGTGACTTTAGGTATATCTCCATTGAGTTAAGGATGGTTTGTTCATAAGCTTGCAGACTCAGATTCTTCCACAGTAAATGAAGAACAGAATTATTTTCCGTAGAAATAATTCAGTTTCATGGAGTTATAATAAATATGGGATGTTTTGGTAAAGTGTTGGGCTTTCTCAGACTGCTGAGCAACCCCATCTTTTGTTGTGTATTTTGAAAATTTTTATGGTATGAAGCTTTCACATTCTATATTCCCATCTTTTGCTCTTTTTGGTTGGGTTGAGTCGGTGCTCTTGATTGTGAAATTCAGATAAAAAAAAGTGTGACTTATATTATATGGATAATGATATTCAGGTCTCTGTACATATTGTCATGATCAAAGTCTTGTTTTCTATTTTAATCTTGTCTTATAATTCTAATGAGGGTACAAAGCATTTTTCATCACATTTAAAAATGTAATGAAAAAAGACTTTGTATTATCATCACTAGAATTATAAGAATAACACTGTTGTAACTTTTGCATTAGTTGCACTCTACAAGCAATTTAAGATTTTACAAATCAACTATTCATTTTTTTAATAAAAAATCTTGCTATTGATTACTTAAATTGTGCATGAAATGAAGACCATCTTAACTTGCTTAGAAATAGTCTACATTATCTATTATATTATTTCCACAGAGACAAATGTACTCATCAGTGATAAGTGTCAATATTGCAACACATATTTACTATGAGCATCATTTGGTTAAAATGCTTTCCTAATGTGTATGCATCTTTCTCGCTCCCCAGAATTCCATCTATGAATGGTGCAGAGATCACCGTGCACACCACAAGTACTCAGAGACTGATGCAGACCCCCATAATGCCAAGAGGGGCTTCTTCTTTGCCCACATTGGGTGGCTACTTGTGAGAAAACACCCGGATGTCAAAGATAAAGGCAAAAACGTGGACTGCTCTGATTTAGCAAATGATCCATTGATTGCTTTCCAAGACAGGTGAGTCATAGAGATTGTTTTTTATCATGTCTGCATTCAGGAGTTCTTGCTCTTTTGGCTCTGGATGATACACCTCCCTGGTGTACTAAATTTTGTACTAAATTACCGTTGAAACTGACATGTTTTGGATACATAGACAGGATCATGCCACACAAAGCAAAACAAAGTGATCTCGTAAATGAAAACACTTAAACATGATTCCTTTTTTTCTGTTGACTTCATCAGAAGCATGTGAAAGAACTCCTGTGTTATCTCTTTGACTTTCCACTCTTGCTAAATATCATGTGTGGAAACATGAAATCAGGAAGATGCAGTCCAGCATGTGTTGGTTTTTGTCCTGAGACAGTTTGAAAGTTATGGAAATATGAGGAAAATACACTCTTCACAAATTGGTACTCTTTTGAAGTAGTTAGATTACCCATTGCAAAACTACAGAAATGTGAGTGCTTGAGGAATGTTGCAAAATACGCTGTATCGTGATCTCAATTTTCCCATGTTAGAATTATATCTTAAATAAGATTTCAGCCTGTACTTTTGTCAGGTACAAACTAAAAATGAAGCAAGTAGTGTGTCTGTTTGATTCATTTAAGGGGGAAAAGTGTTCATTCAGATCAAGTTAGATTAGGAAAAGAGAAGTTTCTTTTGTGTTAAATGGCTGATTCACTGATCCTGTTTAAACGAGTGTGGGCAGGGTAATGTTGTGTATGTGATTCATTTTGCCTAAAAATGTTTCGGCAACTGTGATTCTTATTTTTTTAATTTAATATGGATATTGACAAGTGACACAAACCTTCATCCTCACACTTTGTCGATTAAATCCGTTTTGGGAAAAAAAGTATATGTTTACTTTTTTACCACTTCTATGAGATGATGGAGCAAAAACTTGTTCAAATATCAAGGTTGTTCATTTTTTATAGTAATGTAGGGAATCAGAGCTCTAAATTGCTGTAATTCTCAGGGTTTCAATGAAGAAGTCATAAACATACTTGCTTTCTTATTCATTCTATTTCTGTGTATGAAAGTGAAAGGAGTCCTGACTTAAATCTCATTTTTGCAGTTGTCCTTAACCTTAATTGTTAAACCCTTGAAAGCTTATGAGCAATTAACTTCTTTTTTTTATGAGATACCCATTGTGAAAAAGCACTTGAACTGATTGAAATCAGTGCTTGAACTGTATAGTATATGTCAAGAGGATAAGAAGAGCAAAAAGCAATACTGCTGATAAGAAAGATGATGAATTGGCCCGTTGAAGCCTCACCTGTATAATCAGTCGATGCAATGTAAATGTCATCCTGAATTGACCTCCAGCTCAAGGGAGAGAAGTAACCTTGTGTATTGTGATAATATTTCATGACCAAGGTTTTTACCATCTGTGCTGCATTATGTCATGCACTGTCATATCACTGATATCTCTCCAGTTGAGGGCATAAGATGAGAAGGAAAGTAACATGTTCTATGAGTGTCTCGCATGGTCTTTCGTTTGATTTCACTCTTAAGATTAGAATGTCATGCTCATTGTATCTTTTTGTTATCATTTGAGGAGAAAAAAAAAGGTGTTTTGTTATGCAGGTTGTACAGAATCCTGCCATTTAATTTTTTTTTCATGATGGAAATCTCATAAAAAAAAAAAAAGAAGTCAATTGCTCATAAGCTGTCAAGGGTTAAAAAATTAAGGTTAAGGACAACTGCAAAAATGCGATTTAACCCTCTTAAAAGAAGAAGAATTTTTCTTGGTGTGACTTTCACAGGAGAAAAGAAGAAAGAAAAAAATTGCTTCAAAACATATTTACTTAAAACATAAAATGTCTTTGACATGCACAAAACAGTATGTGGCAATACTTTTACAAAAGCTGTGCTCATTATTACACAAGTAACTTACCCATTAGAGAACTAAACTATTTATTAATATGAGTTATACTTTGATTTGTTATAGCATTTTAGTGGCTGAAGATAAAATACAATCAGATCTGTTATTTTGATATTTTTTTTTAAGGATTACCCATCTTAGTTTTAGTGGCTGAAGATAAAATACAATCAGATCTGTTATTTTGATATTTTTTTAAGGATTATCCATCTTAGTTTTAGTGGCTGAAGATAAAATACAATCAGATCTGTTATTTTGATATTTTTTTAAGGATTACCCATCTTAGTTATTCCTTTCTGTCTAAACCTGAGTTTCCCCCCAGCTTGGCCTCTTCTGGCACTTTCTGTTAAAACATGAGAGAAAAGAATTGCCGCTTTTTTAATTTGTATTTTGTTGTTGCTTTACTGTAGGATTCAGGAGACAGTAACCATGGTCATACATGACTTTTTGGTGGCTTGACCAGTATCAGTGAATCTAGTATGTAGTTATTATATAGTTACAGGGTGGACTTTTTATATAGGGAGATCCCACTGTTACTTATGAATGTCATTTTCATTCACAGCAAAGCTGAAAATGTTTTCAATAATATGATTTTCATATTTAAAAAAAAAAAAAAGTGAAACATGTAGGTAGTAATGCACCCATTTGTAGATAAGGCCATCATTAAACTCAACTCAAACTCAAACTCTTTCCCGTCACGGGGCTCAATCTCTCACAGGCACTACAAGAAACTGGTGCTCCTCATGTGCTTTGTCTTTCCAACTTTTGTCCCCGCCTACTTCTGGGGTGAGAGTGTTTTCATCGCTTTCTACGTCGGTGCCATCCTGCGCTACACCTTGGAACTTCACGCCACGTGGCTGGTGAACAGCGCAGCTCACATGTGGGGCACGCGGCCGTACGACGAGCGCATCAACCCGTGTGAGAACATTGGTGTGGCCCTATGCGCCACAGGAGAGGGCTTCCACAACTACCACCACGTGTTTCCCCATGACTACTCCACCAGCGAGTTTGGCTGGCACTTCAACCTGACCACGTTGTTCATCGACACGATGTACCTGCTAGGTCAGGCCTACGATCGCCGCAAGATCCCCCTGGATGTGATCATGAAGCGCAAGCTGCGGACAGGAGACGGCTCACAGTAGGAGAGGGGGAGGGAGAGAGAAGGAGCGAGACTAGGGTCGAGCCTCCATGACGCTTTTTTTTTTTTGACACACTTCCATGTCCAGCTGATGCTTCCATACAGATGTCAAGGTCAGAGGTAGAGAAAATCGATTACTGGACAAAGGAGAGGTCATGTGCCCGGTCCATTTTTTTGTGTCCTTGCCAGTTGACCTATGTCTTTCCCCGGGATGAAAGAGCTGTTATTTATCCTGGACTAGACTCGGAGCATTCCTATGGGGTTGAAAAACAAATGTTGGTTGTCTGTGATTCTGAAAATGAAAAGTAAGAAAAACAAAATTGAAAGAAAGAGATTTCAACTACTCAAAACATTCTGAAGTTTTATTTGTTTGTTTATTTACATTTCTCCTCGTGTGTTGCATATTTTTAACACTGCCTTCTTCAATCTTCGTAACTCAGAGATAAAGAGAAGAATTGAAGTGTTTGTCAGGTTAAATCAAGTTGTGTCTAAGGTGTCAAACAAAGCCATCATTTTCATGACGTCTTATTTTATGACAGTATTAATTGTCATGGACAAAACACATCTGTAAAACATGTGTTTGTGTTACGTGCGTACAATTTATTACAAAATATTTACTCGTCAAACGGATACAGCTTGAAAATGAAACAGTGTTGTGTGGGTTCAATGGGTACTGGGTGCTGCGTGAATGTTATTTATTTATCTTTTTTTTTGTTTGTTTGTATCTGCTGAAATCCATTTTATATTGGTGAAGCATAAATGTTGTGGATTTAACTTTCTCTTATGTATGTCTGTGATTGCAGGCATGTACAGACCTGCCAACCCTCCAGCATTTTGCAGGAGACTCCCGCTTTTTATACCCATCTCCCGCACTCCCGGAAAGCGCAAAATTTCTCCCGGTTTCCCACAGTCAACGTACGACTGTTATGTCTTGTCCCTTTTGCGAGAAACATCGGTGATGTGCGCTACAAGCACTCGTAGAGTGTTTGCGGTGATTGTCGTTGCTTTACGCATTGCGAAAACGTCACATCCGGAAAGCAAAACGCTGTACGAACAAAGGATACCATGTGTGTCTTTCAGTCATTCGATCCCACGCTTTCAAGCATGTCGGAACGTAAAATTGCATTATGTGATTCACCGCTCGCCTTGGGCAAGAAGACGTCTTATAAAAGTGCTTACATACGGATGAATGTCCGTGCTTAGCGAGAGTCTCTCTGAAAATGAGCCAATCTCCCTCATTTTTTAACCTTGCCTCCCTGAAAGTTGGATTGGAGGGTTGGCAGGTCTGCTCACACTCAAAATACCCGCCCCCAAATACTTACATCAGTGTAATACTTTTACACCTTTATTTCAAATCTCATTGTTTTCCTTCTAATTTCATTCTTGTGTGCTGCTGGAAGAGTTAGCTCAGTGCTGAACAAAGATGTGAAACAATTTGGAAAGCAGCATCTTCTGGACTGTGATGATGAAACATGCTGGAATTCAGATCAGGTAACGAAGCCAGATATTTATATATATGTACTTACACAGTGGAATCCGCAAGAAGTTAACTCGCTTAGTCAACACCACACAGCGGTCCCGTTTTGTTCCTTTTTTATTTAGTAACTTTATTTCTGATAAAGTCAATGGCCTCAGCGCTATTTTAAAAAAGTCAACACCGTGTGTCTGAATGAAAAGGTAAATCGGTAAAGAGAGAGAGAGAGAGAGAGTACTTTGTTTCCTTTCCAGTAACCTTGTCACCTGGACCTAGTCTAGCTAGGGTTTGTGCAGGTGAAAATAGTTAAAAGTCAACCTTGCTCTTTTTTTCACTCCCGAGGTGTTGACTTTATCAGGATTCCACTGTAGTATTTTTAGATCCTGAAGAAGTTTCAGTGTCTTCAGTAAGACTGCTTTTTACAGTAAGTAAGTAAGTAAAGTTCCTTCAAGGCCAATGAGGTGCATAGAGCCAGAGCTTATCCAATTTTGGTAGCGTGAAGTGGAACAGATGATTTTTACTTCATCTCCTAGTCAGGACGCTAGTCTGTCGTAGGCTTACTTCCCCAGCAGAATTTGCCGGTACCCAATTCATACCTGGGTGGAGAGAGGACAAATTGTGTAAAGTATCTTTCCAAAGGACACAACACAGTCACTACCTAGATTAGAACCCAGGACTTTTCAATAAGGAGTCCAACACTCTAACCATTCGGCCACCACACCACACCACACAAGTAAGTAAAATTCCTTTAAGGCCTATGAGATTTGTAGAGCCATAGCTTATCCCGGTTTGGTATATTGAAGCGGAACAGATAATTAAGGGTTAGGGTTAGGCCAGGAGACAAGTACTACCCAAGCCACATCTAAACTGGATTGTTTGGTAATGTGATTTTGCTGCAGCTTGGGTTTGTTGTAGTTTCAGCCCCTGAAGACAGAAATGTCGAGCATTGGTTGGTTTTTGTATTCTTTGGGATAGCTCCTTTTATTTGTATTATATTTTTACCACTTTCTAACTTTCTCACTAGGATCTGTAAGCAGTAATTGGTAAGGTAAGTGTTTTTGTAAGGTATTCAATGCTGTTTTTTTTCTTCCTTGTCATTACCTAGGGTTCTCCCCAGTGGATTTTGGCGGAATTCGAGGAAGTCGTTCGGTTGTCAGAGATCCATGTTCAGTTCCAAGGTGGCTTTGTGGGAAAGGAGTGTTGGTTAGAGTCCGGCTCTGAACCTCAAGACGATAACAAGAAACAATTTGGGCATTTCTTTTCCTTCAGCCCAGAGGATAACAACCAAGTTCAGGTACGAGAGAGAGAGAGAGAGAGAGAAGGGCCGGGATTTGTGGTTCAATGCAAACTTTATCTCGAAGTATGACTTAGTCAGGCACACATTCACTCACTCACTCACTCACTCATGCACTCACCCACTCATGCACTCACTCACGCACTCACTCGTTCACTCCTTCTCATGCTCTTACTCACTCATTCACTCACTCACTCACTCGTGCACTCACCCACTCATGCACTCACTCACTCCTTCTCACACTCACTCACTCACTCATGTACTCACCCACTCATGCACTCACTCACTCACTCATTCACTCACTCACTCACTCTCACTCACTGTCTAGGAGATGATGTAAAAATCATCTGTTCCGTTTCATGCTACCAAAACCGGATAAGCTTCGGCTTTATAGGCCTCATAGGCCTTGAAGGAACTTACTTTATTTTTACTGTGCTTAACCATTTAACCCCTTAGTCACAGTCCCCAATCTCAAGCTGAAACCCTAGGAAAAGGGAAATAACTCTGTAAAAATATCAAGTAATTTCAATAAAAATTTTATTACATATGTAGTAAAAACCTATAAGCTAAACATTGATAACATTGTGAATGAATGCATTTAAATGATAGCTGAAGACTGTGGAATAAGCATAATGGAACCACTTTATCGATTTTCTTCATTCAAAAACCAGAAGGAAGTTCGTTCTTCGCTTAATAAAAATCCGCAATTGACAACGTAAATGAACTAAGAACGTAGTGAAGACAGAGATGAGGAAGAAAAAAGGTAAAACCAAAAAGAATAAGAGAAATTAGGAGAAAGAACAGACAAAAGGAGAGAGGGGGAGATAACGGTGATGGTAAAGATAAACAGATTGAGGAAATGTTGGGATGGGTGAGTTGTAATTGTTTTATGTAATAATGATATTATTATTATTATTATTTTTATTATTATTAACCTGTTGATCTTCAACTCTACAGGTGTTCAAGTTATCAGAGCCTAAGGAACTGACAAGGTTGAAGATTGTCTTTAGTAGTAGCTCTGACTTCTTTGGTCGGATAACCATTTACAAGCTTGACCTCCTGGCAGACTCGTTATGAATAACAGGTTACTATTAGCATCATCTTTTTGTGGCCAAGGGGGACACATTCTGCTGAATGTTTGCTTATCATACCGGTTCATGTACATGTACATAATGTAAAAATAAAAAAACTACTGCAGTTTTCATTGTTCATTTTGTTTTACACGTGTATTTTGTTTGTGTACTTTTAACCTTTACCGACACGTTAATTAAAAGTTTAAAGTGCTATTATATCCGCCATTCGTCTTTCGGATCCACTGACTCACATTTCTTCTCTGCGAGTCATTGGGTCTATTTGACCCACTTGTGGCGAATACATATATGTATGCGGTTTTCAATAAATTCCTCTTTGGAAGCCATTGGGTCAAATCAGCCCCACGTGTGTCTGAGCGAATGAAGTGTAGTTGTTTGATAATGTTTGGGGTAAAAAAAACAGTCACAAATACAACAAAATGAATTACAACACAACATGTATAAATGGATGATTCTTTAATATTAAAGTTGTCATCAATTTTTTGCTACCCGTAAGGGTCAATTAGACCCACGAGTTCCGGAAAAGGTTAACACTGTACCGTACAGTGATGTGTTCATGAATTGTCTTGGGAATACAGTCATGTAGATTATATCCAGCTTTCAATGTGATGTAAAAGTAAAGTTGCTATGAGGCCCATGATAGAGCTGGAACTGATCCCGGTTTTGGTGGCATAAAGCGGAACAGATTATTCTTACATCACGTCCTAGACAAAAAGGAAGTAGGAAATGTCAAGACAGGGTGGCCTGGAAATGGATCATTACAACAAACCCATACACCGAAAGGTAGAGTTGGGGACAGATAAAGTAAGTAAGTCCTAGACAAGACACTAGTCTGTCCTAGGTTTACTTCTCCAGCAGAATATGCATGCAGGTAGGCTTACCCAATTTGCACTTGGGTTTGAGAATGAGAGAGTGAAAATGGTGTAGAGTGTCTTTCTCAAGGACACAACACGGTCGCCGCCTGATCAGAACCAGGAATCCCGCATTAAAACCATTCAACCACCGTGCCACTTCACTGTGAAGCCTACAATATATTACATGTATGTATAAATAATATCTTCTGAACAATACTTACAACATCACCACGCATCGTCTCATATCTTCTGAACAATACTCACAACATCACCACGCATCCTCACATATCTTCTGAACAATACTTACAACATCACCACGCATCGTCTCATATCTTCTGAACAATACTTACAACATCGCCATGCACCTGTTTGGACACATAAAAAGAACACAAGACAAGTTTATATGTGACATAGACAATCGCGAAGCCCCAATCTCGCTGGCATCTTTGTCAATAATTCACATTCCCGGTCAAATCCTCCCTGTTTCGCACAAAGTCAAAGTCGTTAACAAATGTTGCAAACGTGACAATTCGTTCACGTCTTACAATGGTAAATCTTACACCGTGTCCAGAAGTGTCCCACACCTACAATCATTAAACACTACGAATGGACACTCATATTCTAAAGTTAAACACTAAGTTCCTTCAAGGCTATTGAGGCCCATAAAGCCGGAGCTTATCCCGGTTTTGGTGGCGTGAAGCAGAACAAGATGAATTACATGTAACTTCATCTCCTAGACAGGACGCTAGTCTGGCGTAGGTTTACTCCCCCAGCAGAATCTGCCGGTACCCAATTCGCACCTGGGTAGGGAGAGGAAAAACGGTGTAAAGTGTCTTTCCCAAGGACGCAACATGGTCATCTCCCGGATTCAAACCCTGGACACTTGGATTAGGAGTCCAAAGTTCTAACCGTTCGGCCACCGCGTCACCTAGTCACAGTTACGTTTTATGTAAAAACTCTAAAGTGGTCACATCTCGGCAAACTTGCACACATGCTCCAACTTCGATGTGAACCAAACCTGTTCTCCCACAGTGTCTCCATTTAAAATCGGAGATCCCGTGTGTAGGTAACGCACGAGAATCCTTGACAGTCTAAAATCGTACAAGAGTAGGCAAGCGCCGCTGTGTGGGCAACTTAGTAAGTAAAGTTCCTTCAAGGCCAATGAGGCCCATAGAGCCGGAGCTTATCCCGGTTTCGGTAGCGTGAAGCGGA
>JBDFRD010033318.1:0-15090 GCA_039654405.1 Bullina lineata | reverse complement strand
CGAAAAAGTAACTCAACAGGAATAGAGAAAATATATAGTCTAATGAACACAGAAAGTTTCAGAATTTTTCATTCAGCTATTTTGGCGTTCACTGGAAACAAAGTTTCAAGTTACTCAATTATATATATAGATACTTTTGAAGATATGACATTGAAGGCATTAATTTTCAATCCATCCTCGTATTATATGAGTATGTGTGTGTCTAACTACCAGTATTAATTATATGAGTGTGTGTGTGTGTGTGTCTCAAACTATTATGAGTGTGTGTGTGTGTGTGCGTGTCTCAAACTATTATTGAGTGTGTGTGTGCGTGTCTCAAACTATTATATGAGTGTGTGTGTGTCTCAAACTATTATATGAGTGTATGTGTGTGTCTAACTATGTGTGTCTCAAACTATTATACGAGTGTGTGTCTCAAACTATTATACGAGTGTGTGTGTGTGTCTAACTATGTGTGTCTCAAACTATTATACGAGTGTGTCTCAAACTATTATATGAGTGTATGTGTGTGTCTAACTATGTGTGTCTCAAACTGTTATACGAGTGTGTCTCAAACTATTATACGAGTGTGTGTCTCAAACTATTATACGAGTGTGTGTGTGTGTGCGTGTGTGTCTCAAACTATTATACGAGTGTATGTGTCTCAAACTATTATATGAGTGCGAGTGTGTATGCATGCCTGTCATGTTGATAAAAGCATGCAACTTCAGGCATACTTCAAATGCCCCAGCCAAAAAGGTTTATAGTCATACAGTGAACCTCGGATCCAACGAGCAGAATGAAAAGTCCCTTTTTTTCATCTATTTGCCTTTGTATTATGTACCTCTGATAAAACAAGTACCAAAATCTACTCCTGGGCTATAACGCCATTATCTTTTTGAAATCAGGTCCTTTCATTCCCATCTAACACACAGACAAATGAGATCCAATCTTGTTAAGGCAACTACCGTGTGCTTATTACATCAACAGACAATCCCAACCGCATGTCAATCAATGCGTAGGCCTAGGTGCTTTAGTGCCCTCGCAGATGGGCGCTTGCGGGGAGAGTGAATGGCAGTGAGGGGTTGGGGAGGTATGCTTTACCCACCCAACTGCAGGGGGCAAAAGGGAGTAAGGAGAGGGGTGAAAGGGATGGGAGCATGGATGCTGATGCTATGGCATCAAGTGGTCGTCAAAGGTGCATAGATCTCAAGGTCTAGATTTCATATTGTTTGTCAATTGGCCAAGTCAATCAATTGAGCCAATGAACTTCAATTTATAGCACTATAGCTGGATGGGGAAAAAAACACGCTGACTTCGTTGAGGTGCAATGATTACATGTACATGTATGTACCTTGTAGTCAATGTTACTATGACCCCGGATTCAAGGAAGACATTCAGCTGGTCCCCATAATCTCATTATATCCCAGGTTCACTGCACATTGTTGCACATCCGACTAATGAACATTTTTTTTTTCTTTTAAACTCATAAGTGTGCACTACCATAAAACCCTTTCAGCTTTCATTTGCACATATTATTCTTTGTGAATTTTGCACAAAAGCAAACTCAAAACTTCATCCTACATGAGTGAGTTGCCTCTTCTTAAGCCTACACATTCAACAGGTCTGACATATTGACAACAGTGACTAGTCTTCCATTTTAACAAAGGCACAAGCTGGGCAAAAATATGCAACAAACATTCTGTCCTAATGCTTCACGACTTTTTTTTCCTTTGTGAGCTTTGTAAGTGTAAACTGGAGAGTCAAGTCACAGTATGAATACAAAGAATTAAAACTTAATAAATTCATTTACACATGCCCTTTAAAACATTGTTTGTATATTATATAGACCACAAAAACAACCAAGTTAATAATATATATATATTAAAAAAAATTCAACAATCAAAGGTTGGTAAAGACAACAAAGAAGACAACTGATTCAAATAAATTGAAGAAAATGAAAGTCAACAGGAATTGGTTCCTTCAAATTTAAACATGGAGCGGGAAGACAAGCTCAAAACATGTTAAACACGTACGGTACATGTGAAACCATGAATGTAAAAGTTCTTGTGAGAGCCAAACAATCATAAATCTCAAAAACGAACAAAAAAGCTATATAAAAAAAGCCACAAAAATTAAGAATCAATTTTTTGAACAAATTTTTTTTAAAGATTGTAACTTCGCTTGCTTCATAAACCTCATCACTAAACTGGGTTTAAGAAAAATGTTCAATTCATGAATTAGCAGGATGGTGCAGCAGTGGAGTACTTAACAAACAGATCCTGGGGTAATATTCCTTCTTATACTAGAAAGAAAACAGACTCTTCTTTTACTGGAGGAGGCTGCCACTGCTGTCTAGCGAGTCAATAAGGGTTGAACAAAACTTGAACCGACAATGAATAACAGTGGGCTATCAGCAGAGAGTAACAATACATTCCCGTGTTGACACACACAACTGGTAGTCAAGCATCAACAGGTTTTGTTGTGGAGTTGGTGTTCTTGATTTTTCTTGGAACTGACATGCAATTAGCGCTTGTTACCAACAATTAGACAAAAAAAAAAAGAGAAAAGCGGCTGGTGAAATCAACAAGAAAAATGGCTTGTTTATCAAGTAAAGTGGAAAAAGTCATAAAATGGAAGGAAACAACAAAATGTCAAGAAGTTTGTACACAAATTTTGCATATATATAATGTCAGAGGGCGAGAATATGGGAAAGGAAAGAGGAAAAAAAAAAGGGGGGGGAATGGTGTGTGTGTGTGTGGAATAGGGGGAAAGAAAGTGGTTACCCGAATGCTTCATTTAAAAGTGAAAGGAAGAGAAAGACATATTAGTTTCAGAACAACAGAGACACTCAAGTACAGTCAAAACCTGACCCCAAAAATCTTGTTTGACGTCCTCTTGACATTGTTTTGGAAAAGCTTAGCCATGGCTGTAATTATGAATGAACACAGATTCCCATTAAAGCTCTCTTAATCTTTTGACACAGACATTGACTGCACTGCAGCAAACCTTACTTTGTACTACAATACAGAAAGAAAATACTTAAATAAAATTAAACATATAATGTCAAAGGTAGATTTTTATCCCATACATAAATTTGCTTTCCCCTAGGCCAGGACTTTGATAGAAGAGGTAAGGGGGAAGTGGCAGTGTTCCAATTCAACTTCCACCTGCAGAGGTCACGGCCACAGGAGGTCGCAAGGATCCAGCAGGAGTGCTCTGTGGCTCATCAGCTGGACCAAGTCAGGAGATGGCTGTGATGGTGCACCAGCTGGACCAAGTCAGGAGACTGTGATGGTGCACCAGCTGGACCAAGTCAGGAGACTGTGATGGTGCACCAGCTGGACCAAGTCAGGAGACGGCTGTGATGGTGCACCAGCCAAATAGGAACTTTGAAATTCCATGGAACACACAGGTCCTAGCACCAATGGTCTATAGCAGTCTGTGTTTGAGACCCTGACAAACATGATTTACTGAAAACAAAGATGCAGCTCACGTGGATGCATGAACACAGCGTATGTAATGGCATTCAGGATAGAGATCCCACAAATATGCCAATCATTATTCCATTCATTATTTTGACAGTACTAACAGATTAGCGGTTACGTTATAAAACAACATTGTTCAACCTTTGATTCATTTCATACACTTAACAACTCACTTATCTTTTCATATTATACTTCTCCAGTTTTATGTGTTTCACTTTCACAGAGATTTACAATGTTCTTGGTTGCATGTACTGTTCAAGTTGAGATGACAAGACTGATTGCTGCTTTAGATTAAACAGGTACATTGCTACACTGTCAGCTATGCAAACAATTTCTTAAATAAATATAGCTATTGACAATAACAAATAAATGAACATACATTTAACAAAGTCATTATCAGCACCTGTTGTTCCAAGCCAATTATAAAATTATGGCAATAATGGCTTTGTCCTAATGATGGTTTTGATGTAAATAAACATGTTCTCAACTCAATTAGTGACTGAGGTGAAAGTATGAGCTGCGTAAATTAAATGAATCCTACATTATATTTGAAGGAAAATGGATGAAAGGTTATAAGAAACATCACTGAAGTTATGGCATTAATAATTAGAGCAGGCAGTTTCAATCTTGCTATTCATCAAGCAGAAATTCAAACAACATGTTTCTGTGCTTTTTTAAAACAAAAGATGGTAAAATATAAACAATAACAAAGCAAAATAAAAATGTAGCTTCATGGTGTTCTGAAATCTAATATAATTCGTGTCAAAACTCGAAACATACTCTGTATACATGATATGGATATCCTTCATTAAATATTTATCATGTTTCAGTAAAGTGTCTGCAACACCTATCAAAATAAAGAACTCGACTTTAACTAAGTATCAATTGAATTAAGTGACACACATGATTTTAGACTTCTGTCTAGGATACTCATGAGAGGAAATGTAGAGTAAAATATTCCCCTGAGAACACAGCACTGATTCAGACTCATGATCTTCTAGATGCAGGAACCTCAGCTTGACCATTTCACCAGAACATTACTTAGTTTCTAAAGTTTTAAATCAATACATATGATAGATAAATTGCCTTCAACAAAAGAAAGGCTTTCACAACTGAACAATACATCATTAAGAGACCAGTAAGAAAAAAGTTAAATAAATGGGGAAAAAAGAGACAAACCACAATGGCAGTCCCTAAACATTTGAAACTTTATAAATAAATATTGCAATCTGAAATGAGCTGCCTTGGTACAGAGAGCATCACAAGTAACAACCTTATCTATTATACAAAAAGGCAGATTCATCCCTTAGTATTCAATCTATCTTAACTCTTAAAAGACAAAACAACGCTCATAGCACTGATCGGAAATCACGGATAGGACAAAACAACGTCAATCACTATTTGTCCCATTTCTTGCGCTGTTAAACTTTTATAGCCAGGGGTTTTCACTTGTAAATAACTTTTTCAAGTCTGTTTCATTTGGTATCATATTCAAATGGTTTTGTGCAGAGTTGGTTGAAAAAAACTGCTGAAACAGATTTTTTTAGGAGGACAACTGAGCAAATGTCTAAACAACCAGGGCTGTCCAATGGCAGTCCAAGGAAAGATTTGATGTCGGCAGTTAGGGCTAAAGAATTGTGTTTTATTAGATTTGAATAGCTAAAATGAATGTAACGTGCTCAAAGACAGTAGTAGTGGTAGTGACGTAGGCTTCAGCAATGACAGTGATGAAGTATATCATCCGGAGACGACATCCAGATCGAGAGTAAGTGTTGAGGGAAAGGTTCAGCCTTGTAGTGCAAAAAGACAAAACACTGTGGCAGGAAAAGGGAACGGCTCTAGCTAGACCTACAAAAAAAAAAAACACAACCCACTAGATCTAGGCCTATAACACAACAAAGGAGAGAAGACCAAGCAGGATGGAAACTTTTTGGTCAAGATGACAAGGCAGATCTAGAGATTGAAGAAACAAGTAATAACTTTCACTTTGTGCCAAAGCCTCAGTAAGTCAATGAACAGCATGCTCTGCTGTGGGAGCACAAAGTATTTCACTGAAAATATAAGACAATCAAGTTATTCTCTTCACTCTATCCACATTTCAGTGAGCTGAAACTCATACCACATCTATTTAAGTTCAACAATGTAAACAACCCTTGCAATAAGCTTCTATTTCTCGAGCTTTCTCAACATAAATATAAGCCAGGATCGTTAATCTCTGGGAAAAAGCATAACCTCCATACACTTTTGTGTTGAGATTTAACATGACAAACACCAACAGTCCTCTCTGTGTGAATATCAATATGATGGCACGATGTTTTGCAAGTGCGTATAAAATGAAGAAAAATGGAGGAAAAAATGCCAAATGAAAAATGAATTAACAAAAACCAGAATGAGGAGATGCAATTCCGTTATGCCCATATTGTTGTCATATGCAAACCTCCCAGGAATCTCACAAAAAAGAGAAGCTTTCAAACAAGAGAAAACAAAAATCTAAATAAAATGAGGGAACGTTTTGCATTGATGAAGGAATGGACAAAAATTGCACTTTCTTGTGTCAGTGCTTTGTAACTGAGGATAGAGTGGTGCCTCAGTCGTGGACTGTTTCATTTGCTCAACCGCAGCTTGAGCTTGTCAATAATATTGCACAGCTTCACAACCGGTCCAAGCTTGAGGCCCATGTACTTCAGCATCATCTCACTCTTGAGCAACAGAAAAGCTTTGCCATCAATTTCCTGAAACAAAGAAAAAAGTGCTTCAGCTCATGTGTTTGAGTTAAGTGTCAAAATAGTCCTCGTCATTTTGAATTTATCAGAGATGCAAATGGAGAAAAAATATACCAACCTTTACAAAATCAAAAACAGATCGAAATCCTGTCTAGAAAAAGGAATTAAACTAAATTGTAGGACACCAGGCAAGGTAAGGGTATACAGTATGGTTCTGTAACCTGATTAAAACACAGTCAGGTTTTCATACAAAAACTGATGCCACAGACTGAACTACGTGAGTAAGTAATGATGTCCTGGCCCTCAGGAGACTGATGGTACACAACATCAAGTGCACACCATGAAGACCTAAAGTGGAAGAATGGCTCTCTGCGTTCAAACTTTTTTGTGTGTAATGTTTGCTTATTTTCCTCCAAATGAGAAAGTCATGATTGCAAAGAACTGGCACGCATTGAAACAGCTTATCCCAACTGACCACACACGGCGACGAGTCCCTACACTTGGAGCGGCCATTTAGTTTTCCTGGCTTACAGCAATAAATAACCAAGCACTGGTCATCAGCTGTCAGGAGTGGGCCTTAGATTATGGCTTTCTCACCTGTGACGGGTATAGTCAGAGGTTGTGGGAAAACTCTTAATGTTAATCTTGATTGTATCTCCATTTTCTCAAAGTATTCTACCCTAAATACCACTTCCACTCGATTCTACACTGATGTCAGTGACAACTCTGACTTATGTGACAGTTGGTCACACCTCTTGCTCAGCCAAGCGGTAACTAAGTGGCCGCCTCCTTGTCGCCGTGCACAAAATAAAGGGATGAAATTAGGTTAAAACTCAAGCCAACAATTGTTTAATTTGATCATGAATGTCTTGTCTAGTCTTTCTACCCAGTCCTCATTCTACGTGCCTCCTTAATCAGAAAAAGCAATGCAACAAGTAAGCACATACATGTTTCTTGAATTGTTCTACATGCACAGCCAAGCCACCATCCATCTCTTTAATGTGGGTCATCACATCCTCCACACTCCAGTCCGAAGGATCAGACGAACGAGGGGCCACAGGAAGTGAGGGTGGTTGGCTTGAGCTTTCGCCTGTCGTTGAACTAGCTGCATTCACAAAAAAGAGATCCATGGAGTCAAGTTACATGCTTTGCTATTTACACAAAGCTTAGGTTAACAAAAAATGTAAGTAAATTATAACTGTTCTTCACACTAGAAAAGCTTCTGACCAGAAAATGTTGAACTCAAAATACCTTTCTTGTGATAAAAAACAACACAATTGACAATCAACATGAGGGATGAAACTCGAAAATATTTGGCAAATTTGACAACAATAAAACAATTCTGTTGAATTTCAGGATATACATAAATCTTTATAACAGTGAAGAAGGAATTCCTCTTTTTTTCTCATTAACCCGTTTTCTTTCAATACCTGGTTCAAATGTGGAATGCCTTTTCTGGACTGTCTTAGGCACTTTAGCCCCACCCCTTGAACTTTCTGAAGACTCTGTAGACCATCTTCTCTTGTTCTCCTTCACCACTGAGTAACTGTCCTCTTCTGAGTCTGCAACAAGAGGAAGGAGCCAGGCTTCTTATTAATGAACATTACACACACATCATTTCATTAACATGCATCATTTATTTTACAAATCAGCAAGAATAAATAAAAAGAGCTGTCACGAAGAATACAAAGACAAACCGACCAGTCATTTATTTTGATTTTTCTTTTTAAACCCCTTCACTGCTGCACAATATGGAGCGCCTGTGTGCTAGGAAAATTTGACCACTGCGCAGCTCTAATGGCTACCTTTTTTGTTTGGACATAGCTCACATATTATAGAAGATAGAGTGTAACAAAAGTTATATGAAATGAAAGACAATTGAACTGAGATTTTAAAAAATGCAAGAAAATTCAAAATGTATGAAAAATTGACAAAATTACAGAAGAAGAAAGAGAGATAAGATGTGTAGTCGGGATCATTGTCCATGTCATGGAACGCCTGGCGAATGTCCATACTCTCATCCTTGTCATCTAGATCTAAATCACTATCATCACTGTCGGCATGCCTAAAAATGTCTTCAACTGTTTCATCTGTCGTATACGTTCACAAGGCCATGTTGATCAAAAGACTTGCACTGAATGATCCACGTATGTGGTATGAATGAGAGCTAGTAGTAGTACTGGCTAGTGCCTGTTTGTAAAGCGCGCATGTCTCCCGTGCAAGCGGCCAGTCTTGCGGCACATCACACTTTTATCAACACAACAAAGGCTAATCCGGTGAAAATCTACAAACAGAAAGACCATAAGTTCACGGGAAGTCACTCTCGTCATTGAAAACTGTGAATGTATTGAGATTAAGACGAAAGTTTTAATAGGATGTACGCAGTGCAATTGACCCATGCGCTCCACTAACGTACCTGGTACGTCCACAAAGCAGTGAAGGGGTTAACACTGGTCTATTATTAAACCTTACTATTTTCAAACTTATTCAAAGAATGACAAATTCATAATAAATATATTATTATTTATATATATATAACAAAAAATTCTTGATAGGATTCATAAAGAATTCTACAGTCCTCAACAATACGGTAATTATGCATTTACAGCGATAAGAAACATTCCCTTAATGATTATTAGTGATGCAATATATCTATCATCAATGTTCCCTGATCAATGTGTCTTTTATAATTGCAATAATTATTTTGTCCGTTTTTCACAGACAATTGAAGCAGCTATAGTGCTACTTTGCCTGGGCAGCCTCTTAGAAACCAATGCTTTACACAGAGGCGCTGTTCCTCTCTCGGTCATACTAGTTTTATTCCAAAGGAAAGACATGGTCAATACGTTTGGAACTAGTTCGACCTGCAATCAGATAGAGTGAGATGTTCATTGGTAGAATTTTGAAATTTAGAAATTTTGCCCAGACAGCGGCACTTGCCCACTTTTGTATGACTTAGACCGTCAAGGGATCTTTAACATGCGTAACGTACACATATGGTCTCCGAATTTCTGTTCATCTGCAATAAAGCTTGGCATTCAGACTCCACACCACCCAGTTGGAGTCAGGGGTGAATAAAGATCAACAAGTTTGAAGAAAAATCCTGCTACTTGCGGGAATCGAACTCAGACCTATGTGCTCAGGAGGTGAGCATCTTACCAACTGAGTTTTTATACCCCCAACTTTAAGTGTCTATGGCAGTAACGTGCTCGTTTTTCAAGATCATGTGTTCTTTACCTTCATCATAATCTTCATTACTCGATAACATCTTCAGTATTTAATTACCTGAAGGCTTAATAGAAGTCTTGGACCTTGACACACCACACTTTGTGCACTGGCGGCTCATCAAACTGGCACTGAAGAGATTCTTACAGCACGCTAAGCTTTCCCTGAAACCCTCTAAAAAGTGTAGGAAGTCGGAAACTGTGTCATAGGATGCGATTCTCTTGGTGTAGGTCCTATTATTGTGAGTCGCTGGGGACAGCAGTGCAAATTCAAAAGAAATACATTAGCCATGAATTTATCACAGTTGTATTAATTATAAGAAATTGAAGCATGCCAATACATATGCAGACATCCTTCTCAAATTTATGAAAATCTAGCCTAAGTATGAAGTTTCCCTTATCAAGTTTCCTGAGATTTTCAGAAATTCTGAGGAAAAAAGAAGCCTTTGTAATATTTAAAAGCTTTTCAGGGTGCAACTCCAATTTTCGAATTGCTTTTCAAGTTCAAAGTGGAAATAAGATCTACAGAAACGTTTACCTTCATTTTGCAATGTTATTTAGGAAATGCTTCTGTGTATTTAAAACTTTTTGCTTGTACAAGAAATAGGGTGTTTCTCCCACAAACAAACCCACATTTACATATCATGGCAAAATATTTGAACCCTTGAAATTATTCGTCCACAATTTTTAAGTTTAGGCAGAAAAAAGGGAGACTAAATTTTATCTAGTTAACAAAAGGGCTCAAACTGAAAATGAGAATTCTGTAAAACAATACATGTTGCATTATCTTTAAAGCTCTCACACTTTTCATAGTGTAAAATTCTATTACAATTGAATTTAAAGTTAAAAACTTTGAATGCAAATCAAATTTATCAGTAAAATTGACCACCCACAAACCTGTTACTGTTATTTTGCCATGGCCAGGGGCAGCCATTTTGAGCAAATCAAACACTTGTCTCTCCTGCATGGCACAATCAATACAGGCGTCCACCAGGTCACGCAGCACCCTGCTAATAGGGGCAGGGCCAAACTGGGCAGGCAGCTGGGAAACACGGCGTGGCTGGAGGAGACTTCCACAATTACAGCTATGGTTGATGTAGACACACACTGTGGACAACAGAAGAACATTTACATTGATTCTACGAACATACAAAAAACATGGATCAGTTTTTTCAAAGCAATGGTTATAATGCAAAAAAAATCTGTAGAATACAAGATTAACCACAAGTTTAATAATAATAATTGTTATTGTAATAATAATAAAATACATATTTACAAATCTCAGCCTCCACAAACAAGAAAACCCGACCTTTATCTGGATCAGTTCCTGTAGTGTCTGGTTCTGAACTCGTCACCACGGGTGTGGAACTCTCTTGTGGGGAGAGATGATTGAGTTCGGCTGAACTTGGGGTAAGTGGACTGGCTTGAGAGTTTCTAGGACTTAATGACGGGCTGGCAGAGAAGCCAGAAGTCACATTCACACTGAGGTCACTGTCTCTTTGACCTTTTTGTGACTTGTACACTGTAGCTAGCACAGATGGAGAAAATGTCACAAAATCATGAAACATGTACATTTATGATAAACAACTGAAGTATTCTATTAAGGCAATGCAACTTTCAGAAAAAATAAACAAATATCCCAAAGGTATTGAAATAAGAACTTATCTTGAGAGTTCTATTGAAAACTTTAGAGAAGTAAATAAATCCTTTTTTCTTTAATTATAAAAAAAACGACAGTATCACAATTTTTAAAAATGGTTATTTGATTAAAAAACATTATCTTTTCATCCTGGTTACCTTGGCGCCTTGGGTTCACAAGGCCATTCTTCAGTGCCAGTTTTGATGAATAAGTATTCAGTTTCTTTTCCAGCACAGTAATGTACCTCAATTACCAAAAACACTGACATTCCATGTTGCTGAACACAGCATGGACAAATCATCACTAACTTCTTACCTTTAATGCCAGGACTCTGCAATGGATGACCACTCCTCTCACACCAGCCCACTGGAAAAATGTCACGAGCATCGTACCGGCACCAGTAATCAAAAGCTCCTCGCCATCCATCAAAGGTGACATGGATTTGGTCTTCATTAATAGCACCAATTGTGGCTGGACATATAAGGGCAGTGTTTTTACGGTCAACTGCCTCTAGTTTTTGCCCCACCTGAAACTCATTGCGAGGTGGTGTCTGAGGCTCCTGTGTAGAAAACATTTTGTTTGTGATAAAGACATCGCCAAAGAAAACTCTTGTAAGAAAAATAAACGAAATAGTATAAAAGTCATCACATAAAATGGGGGCTGCTAAGAGCAAACAAAGCAAGTCACAGAAGTAATATTACACTTCAATGATCCTTTTGTTTACCTACATTTTATCGAGTTACAGGCATATTGCTTGACTTTATTCTTACTTCATTTTATTACTTTATTTTCTTACTTTCCTTCTATCACATGGGTTGAGAATGAGTACAGTCCTTCATGTTTCATATGACAACACACTGTTGTTTCATGTGAGAATACATGAATAAGAAAGACATGAATACAGACTACTGATGTCTCTGGTCATTTTGTGGCACGCAATCAAATACCCACAGATAATGAATAACAGACTCCTTCTCGTGATTTTTAGACCTGCAAATATTATGAGCCAAAAGATTAGGCTTAAAGTTTCAGTGAAACAGATTCAAGAAAAGTGAACATTAAAAATAGGTAGTACTTCAGCCACTTCACCTTGCCCCTAAACACACCTTTTTGAAAGAGTTGGCAGGAGCAAGTGTAGCACCATTCAAAGTTTTCTGCAAGAACCCAGGCCAGCTGGAGGAGTTCATACGAAAACCTGAAGAAGAAAATGAGCAGACAATGTAAATAGAACGTAAATACAAAATCAGCAGGACTATACAAGAGAATCAAATGGTAATTTCTAGATATTTAGAAGGTAATTACAATATTTCAGAACCATTCTCACGTTAACAATGGACAGTACAAGAGAGGGCCAAAGCAAAGACGAGGACCAAAACGCAGTTTGAAAAAAAAAAGGCAAAAATGCTCTACAAGAAAACAAGAACCAAAAATGAAAAAAATGATACAACAGAAGCGGAACAGATGAAAGCCAATAAAGAAAGATGGAGACCTCAGAGCATTGCCATACACCATTGCTCGTAAGACAATACTGACGTGGATGAAAAGTAAATAGGCAGGTAGGTTGGTAGATAGGTAGGTAGGTAGGTAGGTAGGTAAGTACGTAAGTAAGTAAGCAGACAAACAAACTTCACATCAGTATGGATTTCTCAGCTGGAGACTGTCTTGACAAAACAACTCATTTTCATCAAGAGAAAGATTTGAAACAAGACAAACTCTACTTATTTCATTTTAGAAAGGATGCCAACAGCTATATTTTTAAAGAGCAATGGTTAAAACAAAAGGAAAAGCACTTTCTATATGGGAAGAAAACTACACCACACCAATATCATGTCTTGCAACTGATCTTGTATCATCTATTCTGTTTCATATTCGTAGAGGCCCTGATAGAAAACCTGCCATTAACCCTTCAGGAGATTTATTTGTGTTGATCAGTCCCACAGGCTGGATACCTTTGTTTGCCACCAAATAGAAAGTCTACAGGCATGTAGTTTTTTCAAAAGAAAAGTGAGCAAAGTTCACACTGGTTTGCCAGCTAAGCTAAAAAAAAAAGAGACCCCATTTTACATCACAAAGGAATTCTTGATCGTGCAATTTACCTGTTTGCACACTCCTTCAAATCATCAGATGAATCAAGTAATCTACAATAGATAATAACCTATTTCCACTCAGAATTCCATTCACTTCTGTGGTCAATGGCTTTAATTCTGTAAATAGCCAGTCCTCTTTAAGTTTCTACCCATAGCAATGGAAGCACCAACAAAGCCAGACAAGCTTACCTAGGGGTGGCTGCAGCATCCCTTTGTGCTGTTCACAATAGCCAACAGGGTGCAAGTCAGCTGAGTCCACCAGGCGCCAGAAATCATTCTTGTCATCACTGCCATCAAGACGAAGACCAAGCCGTGGTCCCTGCATGTCGATGACTGTGGCAATGCAGCTGGAGATATTGTTTCTTGGGTCATTGGCTTCCAGTTTCATGGACTTTTTGAATTCATTGGATGGAGGAGTTAATGCCTGAAGATAAGAAGTTTTTTTTAAAGCAAGGAGGAACGGTTCAGAATTATAAAGACCAAAAAAAAAAAAGAATCAAATTATGTTTAGTAGGATGGAGCCAAAGAGAAAGAAAAGTATTGATGATATTCTGAGAAAGAAACAAAGGGTAATGACGATGATTGCAGTTGGCTGATTCCACAGGAAGTGACAACATAGCAAAAGAAAAATTCATTGTCATCTATTGTCTCTGTCAATCCGTTTGTTCTTTCTTCTTTTTGAATAACAAAAAAGCTAAAAAGCATTGTCACATCTTAAAGAAACAGGCTATGTACAGTAGAGTCCAGTTATCTCATATTCACGGACATGTCGAACATAATTCTTGGCCCCGTTTAAGCCCTTATCTTTTCTTTGTATTGATGACACCGACTTCTCGAACACCCATCACGTGTATCTCGAACCAATCCACATGGTTGTTAGACTTTGCCCTTAGATTTTCATCGACAGAAAAGACCGGTTAGCCCATCTTTTGAAAAACCACGTGCATAGGGCGGCTTTCACTTGGAATGTGTGGGTCGGGGGTGTTGGCAGCGCAGTGGGGTGGAGTTTAGGCGTGAACGCGGTGCAGCATTGTGTGACGTGTTGGCAGCGCAGTGGGGTGGAGTTTAGGCGTGAACGCAGCGCGGCATTGTGTGGCGTGTTGTTGGCCTAGCCAGTGTAATGCGCAGAAGTGGGCCTACTTTTGCGTTATAGCACACAACTTATTGCTCACAAGATATCGACGATTCATCGGTCCACTCCACCACGGCAGAGAAGAGAAAATTAAACAACTGTCTAACGTTAGAAAAGAAACGTGAAATTTTAGCTCTCGTCGATCATCAAAACTGAAATTTGTAAACAGTTTGAAATTATAATGTACCAAAGCCAACATTGTATACCTTTATCAAAAATCGGGAATAAGTCAAAAATATTAACGAGGGATGCCAACCGAACAAAAGAAGCAACGCACGGTAAAGTCTGACTCTATTGAGAAGGCTTTGTTTGTTTGGTTACAACAAGCCCGGACCATGTTCAATAACCTCCCTTGTTTTTTTTTCTTTATTTCTCTTTATTACAAGTGTTTTCACGGAAATAATGAATTACTGATATCTCGAACACTATTTCCAATCCCCGATGGTTTCGAGTTTTCCGTGCTCAACTGTATTCAACTTTGGTGATACCATTGGTAAAAGCAAGGCTCTCCAGGAGATATTTCTGATATATCAGCCACATCCTGGGAAGTATGTGTCCCTGCAGGAGTTCTTTTTAAGAATTTTACATGAAAACATCCACCTTTTTTCTCAAAGAACTCCTTCTTCTCTTCCTCCGTCCACCTCTGTTCCCTTTCCATCTTCCTTTTCTGTAACTCTCCCATGCATATTCTCAAACCCCTTTTATAAGTTTTATGTGTATTATATTGATCCTTCAGAGTATTTAATTTATTTTGTAAACCTTTTTGGGGATAAAATCAAACCAAAATGAGATTTCTTTACAATCAAGGGGATTAAGTT
>JBDFRD010033317.1:0-26618 GCA_039654405.1 Bullina lineata | reverse complement strand
CTGGGGAGGGGGGAGACTGCGTTGTGGGGTCACACGACATCAAGACTATGTGGAGGCGGGGGGATGTTGAAGGTGTCGGTCGGAGAATAGGGGCAGAACACAACAACAAAGCGTAGATCTAGCCAATTATGACTGGTCCAAGATGCAAAATTAGGGGGGAGGGGGGGGATAGAGCTGAATGGACACGCTTCAGGCAACGAGAGGTTTGGCCTGCTGAACTGGGCTGAGGTGGGGCGACGGGGCAGAGAGAACACTGCTTTGTCTTCCACCACGGCTAGGGCTTAATCTAGAACAAAGGCGAGGCGGCTGACAGTGTTTTTTGTGATTTAGGCGGGGGCTGCTTCAAAAAAAAAAAATCAGTCGGGTAAGAAAACGATGTTCTTAGACGAATTTTTTAGTTAAAAACGGGCTCTTACGCGGACAGATTATATAGGAAAAATTCCGTTTCACGAGAATGGCGGGTTCTTAGGCGGATTGGGCTCTTAGGCGGCCGGCTCTTAGGCGGAGACCACTGTATAATATATATGATAGTTTCTATCATTTTAACCCTTTTGCTGTATGCTGTGCCATACTTTCAGGGTGATCGACATCACACCAAAGAACAGTGATTCACATTGAGTCAGGTTTGCAGTTTTTATCTTTGTGGATGCTTCTTGACTCGACAGCAGGCTGTCGATCAGACAGAAACCCACCTATAGCAGTTTTATGAAGACTTGTCTTTTTTTTCTTTATCTTCTCTTTATTTACTCTACTGACCGAAGAAAGCATGACATTTGACAAAATGTAACAGAAATTAAGTCATGACTTGTTTTGTTGTTTTCTCTAAAATGGCAGCAACTCTCATATTGAAGCAAAGACTCACAGCAAAAGAAGTTTTAAAATGTCATCTTTACTGAGGGACCTAGAGATAAAACCAATATAATAAAATAATTTTTTTTAAAAATGGGGGGGGGGGGGGGGGGGTTCTTCTGGCCTTGATGGGTTTTTTTTTCCTTAAAATGGAATTCTCAATTACACTGCTAGTTTTACATCTTTTCCTTGTTACATTGATAGCATAGTTAACACGACAGCCTCATTCATAAATTTTATGTGTACATTTTAAATCTGAAGAAAATCGTGTGTCCACGTGGGATAAAATAGAGCGCCCACTGGAAATGCAAACCCCTTGAATGGTGCACAGGAAAAATGTAAATACTTTCTTATATTATCACACAAAACAGGAAGAGATGGAAAAGCTTAAAACAAATGGAGCTAGCAAAGAGGAACAGGATCAGCTTATGAAAGAACATGAAAAGTCAGTCAACCAGCTGGTAAGCAAGATGGAGGCTGACCGTCTGCGCATGAACAGTAGTTTGCAGGACAAGCTGAAAAGAAGACGTGAAGAAAAAATGAAGAAAAGAGAGGATGAGGTCAAAGGTCATCTTAAGGAGCAAAAGACAGATATGGAGACACAAATGAGGAATGAAGCTGATTGTCTTAAAACTAACGAGGTAAGATAATAGATAATTTAGAAAATAAGTCATTGCTACACTTAAAGATAGGAATAAATGTTGAAAGTAGATATATATATGTCAATCCCTTACTTATAGCCAGTGCTCAGAGAACAAGCAATGCAGAAGGCCCTATTTTTAATTGAGTTTCATAGTGTATAAATTATTGTTTTTTTATTTTATTTTTAACTCTGCAGATGTTATATATCAATGAAGTGCTCAACAGTGATGGATTGAGCAGACACTCAGAGAAGGTTCCATTGGTAATGTCTACACCAGAAAGCAAATCAGACAGTTTGAAAGGAAGTGGAAAATACAAAGAGTCAGATATGCCGCCAGCATATACTATGGCAGAGCCTTTGAAAGAAGCAGAGCTCATGAGTCTTCTGATGGCTTCACCCCTCTACAAGAAACTAGAGGAACTAAAGAAGACTGTCAGTAATGGCAGTTTCAAGTCAAGTCCAAGTGTCCAACCCGGTGTGTTGAAGGCCTCTAACTTTCCTTATGTAATAATTAATGTTAGAGTACACATTTATTATACAGATAAGAACAAATTGATTAAAACTTCTTTTTACAAACTATCAAAGGCCCGAAGATGGTTTATGCATACCCTGTATTATGAAAACTGAAAGATGATCCATAATGTTTTATATTTGCTCAATCTTGGATAGTTCAATGCAGAATTTTCAGTATTCACTGAAAACAGGATAGAGTGAGAAAATAACTATTTGCATATTATGAGTTGAAAAAAGAACTATAATCACATTTATGGAGGAATGAAAAGTAAGAAGAAGACATGCGTAGAATATTATTTTGTTTATTAAATTATTTAATTTTTCAGGTGAAGGTTTTGTAGACCCAAAAGAATCATCATGGGACGATCAGAAAGAACTAAAACCTGTTGACCTGAACAAGCTCAATGCTCGTGACTTTGTTGTATACAAGTTTGGTTGCTATGTGTCAGACCTCATTTCATCACGGTGTCATCATGCTCCTCTCACGGTCCTGCTTGCTGATTCAGTTCCTGCTAACCCTCAACTTTCCAAGAACATGTATCGCAACTCTTTCTCATTTGATGCAAGCAACCGTATTCTGTATATGCGTCGTGCCCGCCTTGAACCTGTTGGTGACTTTATGCTGGTTCTCACTCACTGCCTTGCTCATATCAAATCAGGTGAGTTTCATTGCAAGGGAAAAACATAATGCCAATGGTGACCTGTTGTAATGATTTAATAATAATTATCACAGTGCCCAGGATGAACAGAAAATGGATGTGAGCCATCATTGAAACGTTCCAGATTCAAAAGGATTTTGAGAAAAATTGAGACTTGTGGTTGGTGAATACAAAACTGATCAAATTTATTCTAGAAAAGATTATGTATAATTTATTTATCAAAATGATTATTTATTATGTCTTACACACAATTCATATTATATAAACAAACTGAGGAATTCAGATAACTGATTTTACTATTAAGAACTCAGAAAATTAATTTGACATCGTGGTGAGTATAAAGTATTTATTTTGTTAAAAGCATTATCTGATGGCACAATCCAGAAATTTTAAAATTTGTTTTCTAAGGGGACTTACGAGATGACACCAACCCAGCTTTTGTGCAAGAGTACCAGAGGGCTCTTTCTGTGGTGTGTGATGATCTGTTCTTTTCCAAGACGAGTCGTGCTACTTCAGCTTCAGTGCCCTCTCAAATGGATCCAGTCACTGCCCAGCAAATGTTACAGGTCATGTTTGAAGGTCAACCAAGTGAGGATGCCAGAACTGCCCTCATGGAGGAGTTGCTTGGAGTCAAACTGAGACCAAGCACAGCACGGGATGAAACTTCTCTCACCAAGGAGAGAATGAACCAAAGGTAAAATTGTTGTACATGAAGTTCAGGAATTGTGCAAAACACTAAATTTGGGACTACCAGTATGGTGCACAATCACCTTATCCTTCTTAGCAACAAAACAGTTTAACTTTTTACAAAACAAATTTTGGGTTTTCTGAAATTATGCCTGCTGGAACCAATCCACTTTCCCACTTCCTTGCATAATCTTCTGTTTATACAAACTTGGGTGCACTTTTGATGAACTCCAAAATGTGCCCCTGTTTGATCGAAGTTTTTGATCTTATCCCCACTTTTCATTATATCATTTGATCTGGATCAATTAGAGGGACCTTTATACCCAGTAATCAGTTTTAGGGCTCGTTCACACCAAACTAACGACATCGGACGACCGATCACGGCGGAGCGACATCGGTACAAAACTTCTCTAGATCATATGATCCTGTTCACACCAAACTGACGACATCGGCCGAGTAATTTTCTCTCGGCCGTCCGATTTTTAACTTTTAATGCGCAATAAAATTTCAGCGTTAGACTGTGTCCAGATTTCCAGCACTTTGGTTGAATGCTGATTGAGCATGACCAACACAACACAGTTCTGTTGACAAAGATGTGACCCCTCCACCTCTCACAGTGACAACCCCCAACCTGCAACCTTTGCTTCTAACCATTTCCAACCAGTGCAACTCTCCCTCCACTTTTTTTCCTTTTTCCTGCACTGTGGTAGTGTATCACCATTCTCTGGGATGATGACAGTGAGGTTACATAACGACTCACAATAACACACGAAAAATAGGATGGCATGAAGTAAAGATAAAATAAATGACAAGAAACAGAAATTATCAAAAGATATGTTGTTATGAATACTGAAAGACTTAAAAAAAGGGGACAATTTTCATTGAAAAATTCAAAACAGCAGAACTGTAACCAACTGTAGGCCTTCTCTTGTGAAAATGTAAAAAAATCTCGAGGTTTATTTGGACTGTGAATTCAAAATAAATGATTACATTATATATTAGTGTAATATTACAGAACAATACAGATTTATGATTTCCACCTTAAAAATATGGGTGCAAAATTAGAATGACGCTGGATGAAGAAACTAAATCTGACCAATGCTTAAAAATCTCCATTGGTTTCAAGTCAAAAGTAGAATTTAACAGAACATTTTTTGTTATGCTTACAAGTATCTCAATGGATTTGCACCACATTACAATATTTTTGCAAGACCTTATTGGTATTTACCACTAAACCAGAGTTTTGAGATCCCTAGACTGTCTTTTGATGGCTGTATCCTCCAAAAATGCTCCTTTTTGCCAAAAGTCTGTTAGCACATCTGCAAGCACAGTTCAGTTCAGTTATGCCTTTTGGTTCCTAGTGGAGCATTGTTGACATCCTTCTGTCTCAGGAGACAATGGACTATCTGCACAAGTTTGTGGTCGAGTTGCAGCGACAGCTGTGACTACGGAGTCCAGTGCAGGATCGGCAGTTCTGTTGGCTTTAGCTGCATGTGTAGACGCAGATGGTGGTGTGGGTGCCAGGGGTGGACTGGAGCCTGTGCCTCTTCTCCTCCCACTGGGTCACCCTTTTTCCTCAGCTAGCTGGATGCTGATCGGTCAGCTAATGGTCAGATTTCGTCACTTCCAGGTCTGCTAGACTGACTCTGCAAGCCTTCAAGTCACGCTTGCAGGCGTCTTTGTAGCATAGGGTGGGGCGTCCAGATGGGCGCATTCCAGTCTCAAGTTTGCTGCAGAGGATGTTCCTTGGGATGCCAGTGCATGCATCTCTGGGAGAGGGCGGCGAACATACTTGGTATGCCTGCTCGGGACAAGACGCTTGCGCTTGTGACACGGTCCTGCTAGCTGATGTGCAGGATTTGCATTAGAGGAGCATAGGGCCTCAACAACAGCTGTACACTGCACTCTATTTTGAGCCCCCTTGTTTTCTGGCTTCCGTAGCATATGCCCTATCCATCTCCACTTTCTTCTGGTGATCTCTTAATTGATGGGGTCCTGGTTTGTTCTTTCCCATAGAATCTTGTTGCTGATAGTTTCTGGTCACCGAATCTTCAGGTTAATGCGAAGGCATAATTTGTTGATAAAACTTGTAGTTTGTTTGACAAGGAGTGGTTGAACTGCTATGTTTTTGATCCATATATATATAGTACTGCTTTTGCTTTGCTGTTAAAAATTCTTAGTTTATTTTTGTTGAAGAAAATTGTTGATTTCCATACTGGCCTTATATATGGTGTTGAAGGCATGTCTTGCTTTGCCCAGCCTAGCTTTAATTTCTTCATCTGTTCTCCGTTTGTTTGACACAGTGCTGCCAAGGTATGTGTAAAGTTGTTCACTTCCTTTTATGCTTTGTTGTTCAGTGTTATTGACTCTTGTTGTTGGTTGTTCAGCCTCATCGACTTTGCTTACTCTGTGTTGACACATAGGCAAGTTTTCTTGGCAAGTCTATCTGTTTTGTTTGCATGTGTTTATACTTGTGGGCCAGAAAGCACAGATCGTTAGTGAAATCAAGGTCCTCCAAGTACTGTGTACTGTAAGAGACCACGGTATCCTTGTCTTTTCTCATTCCTAAATTTTCATGCATTATCCACTCCAAGACAATGAGAAAAATCATTGGCGAGAGAAGACAACTCTTTCGAACACTAGCCTTCACTTCAAAGGCTTCTGTCAGTTACCTATTGTAAAACATCTCGAACGTGGCACCCTCGTATAGATCTTTGTTGAGGTCAATGTTGATGTTTGGGATTCCATCTGCTCTAGCACATCTGCTCCAATTTTTTTAAATGCCCTTGATTTATACTTTGGTAGAAAAGCTGAAACTGGTTCAATTTTCAAAAGGAATCTTAAGACCAAACTTTTTATTAAGACATTTTAATTGATGGATATACGACATCTAACCTGAACAATACTTTTAGTATTTTTTCACAATTTTTATTAGTCTGGAATGAATGTGAAAATGTCATGATCTCTTCACTGTGTTGTCTGCCTTTACAGTACGAGTGAACAATTTTGTGTGCATGTTAGGCCCTATAGTAATAGAAATAGTAGTAGTACATGTTGTAGCAGCAGCAGCAGCGAGCAGCAGTAGCAGTAGCAGCAGCAGCAGCAGCACTTTCTCTTAGTTTGAGCTGACACTTAAAATACTTTTCAAAATCAATGGTTCAGTGATATTTGAAGTTTGTTGAAAATTTTGAATTGTTTAGAAAATCAGTGTAAAAAATCTTATAAGCTCCTCTTTTAAATGCTATAGGCCTTCTTCTGATATAATTTGTTTTAATTTGTGCTATTTTAATTTGTTGCAGGCTGGCCAGATACTCAGATTTCTCCTCATTGAACAAACTACAGGACATGCTTGGAAATGTAGAAGACAAAGTTCATCAAGCCAAAAGTCAAGGGTCAAACAATGATGTTTTGTCCCAACTGTCTGAGATGAGCGTAAAATTTTCCTCTTCAGGTAGTGCATGATAACAAAATAAATAATTTGTATTTTAAACATGTTTTTTCCCTAATTTATTTGATTAATTACTTCATGTAATTTATGTATCCTTTATATTTTATTTTTTAAATTATAACTGTAGGAACAGTGCCTCTGGGCAAAGCGTTGTTTCTAATTAAGAGGCTGCCTAGGCAAAGCAGCAACATAGTTGATTCGACCATCTGTGAAAGACGAAAAGAGCCACATAAACACAATGCACCATTAATGTCTGAGTTGCGTTGTTCAATTGCAAACATCGTTTTCTTTGAAATCCTTCTAAAAAAGAGCCCACTCCGGCTAAGAACACAGTCATCATGTCTTCCGAGGGGCGGGTTCTTAGGCAGAGACCATTGTACTTACCTTTTTCTAGAAAGGTTTGTGTTGGTTTATCCATCTATTAATATTAAAGCACATGTATTCCATTCAGGGAAAATGTTCTTGTTTCTGTGTTGCAGACACCCATGCAGATTCAAGTCAGAAGACACCAAAAACCTTTGTTATGGCCAACCTGAGTGGCAATGCACTCTACCAAACATTTGAGAATTCACTTAGTGAGCAGCATTTACCAACAAAAGAACCAAAAGAACCTGAACTCAAAGACTCAGTGCAGGTAAGTGCTGAAGGCATTTTTTTTTAAGAGAACAGGTGGGTTGTCAATCAAGTACAACTGTTCAATATAAGAATGAAAGGAATGCATACAAAAAGGCAGTTCTCAGGGTTTTAAAAAAAGGCGGTTGGAATTGATTTATTATATTATTATAACATAAAAATGGTCAAGGTGAACTGATTTTAACTGAACTATAGACTAATTTATATCAAAATGAAAAACCTGCAAGAAAAACGGTTCATACTTATTAAAATGGAAATTTGTGACTAAACAATATCCCAGACAAGCAATTTATTTTTGCAAAGATTGATGACAGACATTGAAGTAAGTGAAATCAAAGCATGAAATTTGTAACGGATTCTGATTGAGAATAAATTGCTTTTATATTGAAAGAGAAATGTTTCATTTTGTCACATAATGAATGTTTTTCAAAAATGAATTGGATGGAGTTTGCTGGACTGGTTGATGGAGCGGGCATGTCTGGCTATTTCAAATCTTTCAAAGCCAGGTCATATTGGCAGAAAACCAGATTGACCATTATTATTATCCAGCATGGTTTAAAAAGCTCACTACAGGATGTAAAAACAAAACATGGTGCTGGCATTGGGTCCGACCATCATTTACTCGTTGCTAAATTGAAAATGTGACTAACAGCAAAGAAAAGGCAAGACAAGATTCGAGTAAAGTTTAATGTCAGAAAGCTAAAGTGCCCCAGGTAAAGACAGGTTTCAAACACTGCAGAATGATGAAGAAAAGTCTGTAGAAAAGATTTGGACCAATCTCAAAGAGGCTGTGGTAAACAATGTGAAGAGGTTCTTGGAAAACCACCAGTCAACAGGAAGCCGTGGATCACTGAAGAGACTTGGCAGGAGCTGGAGAAGAGAAAGAAACTTAAACAGATAGACAGTCAATGAAGCAAAAACAAGACAACAAAAGCAAATAACAGTCATACAATACAATGAAGTAGCCAAGGAAGTAACAAGCAGCTTAAAAAAGACGAAAGAACATTTGTGAATGAATTAGCAGGAGAAGCAGAATCAGCAGCTCAAAAGGGAGACCTCAAAACAACATATGCTATAACAAAGATGTTGAGTGGAAGAAGGACCAACCCCAGTAGACCTATGCGGGACAAAAAGGGACAGCTGCTCACAACAATCAAGGTGGAAAGAATATTTCCAAGAAGTTCTAACAGACCCCCACCAAAGAACGTCCAGATTTAGAAATTGGGGGGCCCCTTGAGACCAACACAGGAGACATCACAAAACAGGAGATTATTAAAGACCTGAAATGTTTGAAAAATGGAAAGGCCAGCAGAGCAGACAGCATAACAGCAGAAGCATTGAAAGGAGGAACAGCAATAGTAGAACAACTGCAAACACTTCTAAACCTTGCATGGAGATCAGGTAAAGATATCGAAGCAGGAAGATCTTTCTCAGTGAAACAAGTGGAAAGGGATTACACTACTGTCCATATCAAGCAAGGTTCTCACCCAAATAATTCTTGAGAGAATGAGTGAAGAGCAATGTGCAGTAACCTTTTCTCTTCATACTTCTGTTTCCGGTCCCATAGATTGTTTTGAGGTTGACTTTTAAATCTAAATTTATTGTCCCTCTTATGTGACTTGTTTTTGTGTTTGAACAAAGTTCTTATTTTTAATTGGTAATGACAATTACATAAAAGTAAATTCGGTTGCAAGATTGGTTGTAAGGGATCAAAATAAACTAAGACTCTGATATGACACCACATTAATGAAGTACATGTAAGTCTTGAGAAGCATACAGGATAGACCTAAGTGCAAGTCTAAGTATCTGCCCAGCCCAGTACACTGGTTGACATGATTATGGTAGGCCTGCTTCGGGTGCCTATAAATAAATTGGATAAGTATATGATGTGCTCAATATTGGAAAAAAAATTAGTTGACCTATGTTATTACCTCAACAAATATATTTGTTTCCTTTGTTATACAGGACAAAGTGGATTCTTTGAGTGCAGACTTTGCTGAATTGAGTCAGAGAATAATTTCTCATCAAGACTTAGTGCGTGAGTTAGAGGAGGAGATGAACAACCAAATGGGATTGACTGAGAGCAGCAAGGGAAAAGAACAGGAGCGTTGCAGAAAAGCACTTACAACAGTCCAAAAGCAGTTGTCTAAAGTAAAAGCAGAAGCTGGGCGCCTGGAAATGGAAAGACAGCGCTTACTGGATCAGATGGGAACATTTCAAGCCAAAGTAAATGCACCATCTAAAAGTTCTGAGGTTGCAGCAGCATCAACAAAACCAGCTAAAGAGCAGAAAAAAGGCTCAAAGAAACAAACTTAATACTTGTACACCATGATCTCTAATGAATTGGTGATAGAGGTGATAACTGTAAATATTTGAAAGCTTTCAAATGAATGATATCATTTTTGTTTAATTCATAATATTGCAAAGTACCATTTAGTTTTAGTTTTAACATGTTCAACAAGATATTTACTCACCAACACTGGTATTCGACTGTTTTGCTTACCCAGGATTTTTAAATAGGATTTTCACAGGATGTCAAATCTTTGAATGCAATTATGTTATGATGTAATCCTTTTTTAGTTGTAATTGACTTTGTTAATAGATGTTTATTAAAACATAGAGCTGTGTTTAAAGATTTTATTTGATCCATGGGGAAACTTCTTTTTTCAGAGTATTTTTATGTTTAGATAATGTAAATTAAAACTACAATTCTCCTCTCCTTAGATTTCAGTTCAAACAAATTGTACCATGAACATAAACATGAAATTACTCTTGTGGTCTTGATACCACAAAAAAAAATTTGCAAGAGACTTATTTTACTCAAAATTGTATCACAAATTCCTTTTATTATTACAATGACTTTCTCTCCAGTATGCAATTATAATTTTTCTTTTACATAACATTACATGTACTATCAAATAAAAAATAATCACAAAGGTGCATGAGCTTGTGAGACTTCCTTTACAGTGGAACCCCGGTAGTAAGATCATGGCTTTACATGATCTCATGCATAACCAAGGCTCTTATTTTATTAAGCCCTGATTCTAGCTTTGTCCCCTCAAATAAACCCTATGCATGAATCACATTACCAGTAAAAGTCTCACCTGCTCCACTGCCCAAATGTCAAAGAGAAGCCGACTCTTTCCAAAACAGCCAAACATGTACAATACATTCTACTTTCACAAACAAGAACCACCTTAGAAAGACATCTGCTTAAATCAGAACGGCTTTGATCCATTCAGAGCAAGATGCTCACAACTAATAGAGATAAAGGGATTAGGACTACAACAGCTTTGTTCTCTCATCTTTATCACCTGTCAAAGTTTATCGTCTTGCACATGAGATAGAAAAAGTTGATTTGTTGTATGGTCTAGCCACCCCCATTGTCTTTCTCTCTACTTAACTAGCTGTCTTAGATTACAGCACCTTACCGTCCAACAAGGAAATTTTTGTTATGGTTGACATTGATGTCACAAAGGACATTATATTATAACATACTTATAAACAAATAAAAGGGAATGCATGGAAGTATTGGAAGAGCATGAATTCAGTAATACATTTGTCTATTCATTCACAGGCTCAACATACCACTCTTGAAGTTAAAGTTACAAAGTCATGTGAACACATGTGGCAATGGTCATTCTCTACAATATTAATGCATCTCACATTCACAGCAACACTCAATTAAATATAGGCACTCATGTTTTTGTTTTCATACGAAGCAAGATGTTTTAATAAGGAAATTAGAAGTGTCTTAAATGATATATATATATATATATACCTTTGAAACGTAGTTTCGACTGTTTGAGCTGCTAAAGCATTCATAGTCTATTTCATCCCCTTAACATTTCCTTGCAGAGGTAATCTATTGCATGATGATAATTGATTTCCCAATATATTTGTCTTGTAAGCTTTTGACATACATTTTGTATAATACCTAACAAGTGTTACTGTAGTTTTTGTCTCTTTTTGGGGGGGATATGATAGTATCATTGCTGTTCACTCTGAGAAAAAAAAAGTTTAGGGATTTCAGTCCAATTCGTCAGAAGAAAAAGAAATCTCTGCTTATTTGCAGAATTTTTTTTTTTAAGTTTTTTTATGGAACATAAATAAAACAATTATTTAATCTTAACATATTTTGAATGCATTTATTATGTTGAATTTTCAAGGTTTTTCTGGAAAAAGAACTCTGCTTATAATATTTATACAAAAGACAAAATATAAATGTACCGGTACTTGTTATGCTGTGATCAATTTCACCTGGTTATACATAAAACAATGTTTTGCACGACTTGTGACTATTGTCATATGATTGTTAATAAAGAACTAATCATACACACTTGAATGCTTTGTTGTTTTAATTCAATGAAAAAAGATTTGAGATATCATGTCACTTGTTTTATAAATTTTATAACTTGTATGTTGATAGGCATTCAGGCTATTTATCATTCTCCAGTACAGTTTATTCAGTTATCGCCAACAAAATAATTGTTATACATTGTGTATAATATTGTGCATCATGTGTCATTGTCAGGCCTCAGAAGTAGAAAACTACTGGTAATTTATTTCAAAGATTGTATTTCTTATGAGCTGCATTACTTCTCATCCTCCCAGTTTGTTTATCGTGCACCTCATGAACTTAGATTATATTTACGACCTCTAACGAATGTTGGTAACTGGATTATTTTGGACGTTTTCCTTTTTGTTCCGAGGCTCAGGCAGTTGTTCTCATATATATAGTTTCCAATCTAACAAATTTGAATTTGATTGCAATAACTCATTGCAGCACAGAACAAATTGTTAGTCATACTTCTTGCTCTACATTCTCTTTGTTGACATAGATTTTAGTTTTAGGTGACCATCAATTAGAGTTAGTCATATGTATGCCTTGATATGCTGGCATCATTGGATTAAAAGTGAATGAGAAGAAGACAGGTGATGAGATCAAACACCAACGACGACAACCCTATCACAGTAAACCACTTGAAGATGTCGATGAATTTACATATCTAAGCAGCAAACTAACAAAAGAAATCAACACCAGGATCAGCAAAGCCAAACAAGCTTTCTCCATGCTCAAGACAATCTGGAAATCTGCCACCAGCATCCACACAAAAAAAACATTTTTAAAAGCAATGCGCTCAGCATCCTGTTGTATGGCTCGGAATGCTGGAAAACCACTTGCACCATCAAGAGAAAGCTGTTAACTTTCCAAAACAAGTGCCTACGACGCATTCTCAAGGTCTTCTGGCCAAATACCATCTCAGATGAACAATTGAGAGTCAGGACAGGTATCACACCCATTGACGAAGTGTGCTTATCTTTTTAACCGGCGAGCATATATGCATGTGAATTTTGGAAGTTTGGCAAGCAATACACTGTTTGGCCCACGTGTTGACCTCTTTCTTTAATCCTCGCCAAACGAATTTTTCCGCCACAAGTTTTACTATCGCTTTACGTCCGGGGTGTGAAAGGTTGTGAATTATATCAAATAAGTGCCGTTGAAACAAATTAAGTACGATGGGGCGCGGTCTGCTGGTGGAGACATCACACGGAAGTTTCTGTCCGGAATCTTCAAAAGTGTGATTGTGAGGCCCCGTTTTTTATGTACTAAGGGCATGAACATCGGTATCTTCTGTTTGTGCCTTTGTCATTGCTGTAGAGTCCATACCGAGGACAATTTGGTCGAAAACCGGCCTAGACGGCAGTTTGCGACCACATTGCATTTTTCGGAAATGTTCTGTATGCTCGTTGAAAACTCGGATATAAAGGCGAGCTGGCGCTGAAATTTTAGACATTGCATCCACTAAAATGGCCTGTGGTCTCTGAATGTGGTGAATGGTCTGCCTTAAAAAAAAAACGGATTGCATGGTAGACACCAAGGAGGTCTCTATCTATGTGATATACATGTACTTTTGTCCTTCGGGACGAAGCTGCTGAAGAATGCAAGCCACGAATCATCAACGCGTTGTTCTAAAACAGCTCCTACAGCTCGATCAGAAGCGTCGCTTGTGAGGGCGATTGGCACGTCTGTTCTTGGATGTGTAAGCGTCGTGGTACGTGCGAGAATAGATTTACCGGAGTCGAAAGCTTCTATTATATCATCAGATTTACCGGAGTCGAAATCTTCTATCATATCATCTGTCCAGACGAGAGGTTGGTGGGATTTGAAACCCTTTAATGACCTATACAATGGCTGAAGTAGTGACGCTGCCTTTGGGACGCATCTATGGTAGAAATTCAGCATGCCGTGGCATTGTTGGAGACTTTTGACGTTGGCGGGTCTTAGAAATTCTTCTATGACTTTTACTTTATAAGGCAGAGGCATAGAACCATGTTTCGTAACCCGGTGGCCTAAAAGTCGATCTCCTGCTGTCCAAATAAACATTTCTCTACGCGCACAAGTCCACATTCCCGCAACCGACTGCACACAGTGCGAATGTCTTGTATATGTTCATGTCATATAGATAAATAAAAGCACACGTTACACCTTGAAATACCGTTAGACTTTGAAAAGATTGCGCTGCGTTTTTAAGACCGAATGGCATTCTTAAAAACTCAAACAGTCCAAACGGCGTGATTATAGCAGTCTTTGGTATATCATCCTGGTGCATGGTAATTTGATGATATTGGACTAAGTCAATTTTGCTAAATATTATTTTACCAGAAAGTTGCGATGACAAATCCTGGATACGGGGAATGGGATAACGGTCGGGTGTTGTAGCGTCGTTGAGGCGACGGAAATCTCCACATGGTCGCCAACCTCCATTTGGCTTTGGTACAATATGGAGGGGTGATGCCCACGGGCTGTTCGATTTCCTTATTACATTTGTTCCATTTTCATAAATTCTTTTGGTAACGGCCAAATTGTCTGGGGCTAAACGTCGAGCACGAGCATGAACTGTCGGGGCAGTGGCTGGAATATTGTGTGGAGTATTTCCGGACATTCTTGTAGAATTTTACGAAATTTATCGTACCCCGTTTCAATTGGTGCTAATTCCCCAACCGAGAATTTGCTTAGTGAGCAGGGAGAAGATTAATATGTATCCGCTTCAATCAGGCATTGGCCACGTAGATCCACAAGGAGATTGCGTTTGCGATAAAAATCGCACCGAGAATAGGGCGCACAACGTCGGCAATGATAAGGTGTGCTTGGTACCTACGATTGTTGATGCATAATGGTACATTATGTGAACCATAGTTGAAAACAGGGATACCATTTGCCGCTTGTAAACGAGGTTCAGATGGACCGGAGCGTTTAACTAGACAGGAAGCTGGGGTGACACTGACAAAGACATATGCACTGGTGTCAAAAAGGAAACGTTTTCCAGAAAGTGTGGCGGTGACGAAAAGTTGAGGATCACGCGAGCCAGCAACAGCTATTGTCGGCTTGCTTTGGAATTTCCCTCCTTCTTGGGGTCTTTGAATTTGTAAAGTGTATGCAGGTCGGGCTGCATTTCTTGGCAGTGTTGCCGAAACGGTGATGGTACCAGCAAAGGCTGTCATTGGGTTCAGTTTGCTGACAGGGGAGGGTATTGATTTGTCGATTTTTAGCGGCGAAGATGAAAAAATTGTCTGCTTCAAGTGCTAGGGTTCGGCAATCAGTGATTTTTGAATTAGCTAAAAGTGTTCTAACATGATCTGGTAGTTGCTGGAGAAAAATATGTTTAAAAATGAAACATGGTTGGTGGTCTCCCAATGAGAGCATGGGTCCATCACTTCAGATGGCTTTGCATCTCCAAGTCCATTTAAAGACAACAAAGTCCCTGCGCGTTCTGCTTCCGATAAGCCATAGACTGACGTGAGAACTTGTTTCAGTGTGTCATATGTAGGCTATGTGACGTAGGCGGTGCTGTGAGAATTGAAATTGCCCGTGTGGCCGTTGCAGAATCCAAAGCAGACAGTAGAGACGACGTGGTAATATTTTGTCTGGTCTTGACTGATGTTCTTAAGTTCGAATTGGGCTTCAGTCTGAGCAAACCAAACCGCTGGATTAGATGTCCAAAAAGTGGAGAGTTTAACCGACACGCTGTCGACTGCCATGATTAACGATAGTTCAACACTTACGTAATCCCAATAGAAATATTATACTCACAAATCCGTTGTAAGCGTCGGGGTCACCAATGTAGCAAGTGTTGAACATCTTGACGAAGAATTTCGTTTGTTAAGCCTATAAAATATACATTTTATTTTATACAAAAATAAAAGTACTACACACATGGCTCACAACATGGTGGCTGGGGAATAACAACAATACCGTGTTGCGAGAACATGGCTCAGTCATGATGGCAAAGTACATAAGTACATAATAATAGTCGCTACAACCCCCGTGAGCCCTGTCCGCTTATCTCGACGTTCCCTGCTAAGGCTGACAGCACGAACTGTCCAGATCAGCACCCCCTCTTTCTCCCTCCTTTGTTCGTTCGTACTTCATTGGATTTTTTTTTTATGTCAGGCCGCTCAACTGTTGCGGGGCATTTTCCATAACTGTTGGCCTCGCGCCGCGCAACTGTCGAGTTCACACTGTTCCGCTACTTCACTTCACTGGTCGGCTGGTTAGATGATTGTTTACACAGGGAATCGCTCATCGGCCTTTCCCTGATATCAGACGCTGACGACGTCTAAGATATTAGGGAAGCTTTCTTCTCACTAATTCGTCCTACGCCAATGTCCGTCTCAGATGCAAGCAAAAGAGAGTGATGGGGATGTGTTTCTGTGTTTTCTCATTATTAAACGTTAATTCCATGGTCCCACTGATGTCGAGTTCCACAGATTGCGCGAGCAAACACTGTAGCCGTGCACAAATCCACACATCCCGTCGCTTTGTCTCTTCATAATTTCTTCGCCTGTTGTCACACTGCGCTCGTTTAATCTAGACCTACATCTTGTACGACAATATCTTATCATTTTGATTTCCATATGTTTGTAAATAAATACTGTAAATATGAATATTAGAAAATGAAATTTCAACATGTTGTTTCCCTGGGAAAATGTCTTCTAGGTCAGTATCGATCGATAAAGACGTTGTTAGAGGTCACCAATGTAGCAAGTGTTGATGATACATGTCCACGAAACTACGTGCTTCATGAACTCGTCGCACGTTCCATTCAAGACTGCTCATTCATACACACACATCACTCACGACACTGTGGCTGGGCATACTACAATAACAAAATCGTGTTGCGAGAACATCGCCCAGTCAAGACGGAAGTGTCGATAATAATGGCCGCTACACAGTTTAAACATTTGTTCATTGAGCTTTCAGGCATTCGGAAGAGGCAGAAGGGACTTTTCTTTCCATTGGTTTTTTTTTTTACCTTGGATATTATTGTTGTGCTAAATATGGGAAGTCAAACTATGAATCGAGGAAATGCAGAAAGCATCTGAAACCTTCGTCTTCCACGATAGAAAATGGTTGCATGCCTTTAACTTTAACAATCATGTACAAGCTTCTATGTCAGCGTGTTCTGTCTTGAGAAAACTCTAGGATATTTTGTTGACAACTCCTGTAAGTGGGAGCTTCTTGCTTGTATTGGTCGCATTTCATTTTGCAAGTCTTGGCTTCCATAAAGGGTTTTGTCAACAAGTGCTTGCTCATATTTGATGTTTTTCCAGGCAGTTCAGTTTTGCAAAGACAACATTTTTTTCCCCTTAGACTTAGAATGTCTCCTGAAGCGGATCCAAACAGAGCTCTCTTTAGTCTTTTGTCTGCTTGCCATGCTGCTGAGTTTCTGGAATGCTAGATCTTGCTTTATAGGTAAATGTAATTGTATAAATAATACATGCACCTGTGAAATAATGAATTGTCATGGAACAGCCCAGTGTAAAGACTCTTGTCCAAATTAGGTATGGAAGAAGAATTCACATCGCTTTTCAGAAAAGCAATTAAGAGCACGGCCATATTTGCTACGAATACTAAATCATTACCAGTATCATACTGTTAAGAAAAGAATATATACATTATGTACATGTATTGTTTCTAAACACTTCCAGATTCGAGTCCGGTACTCGAGTCTAGACAAATTTCGGGAGTCGAGTCCAGACGAGTCTAAAATCGCAAAGTTAGGAATCGTAGGAAACGATTCCGGAATCGCACATCCCTAAACAAAAGACATTGCACACCTGGCCAGGCACCTAGCATACTGTACAGCACCAAGGATACAAGAACAATTATGATTACATTGACACCCTCCCATACGAAGCCAAGTCATTACTCAGTAAATAATAACACTAACTTATTCATCCCTGGTGCTGAGATTGGTGGATATCGTGTTTGTTATACTACAGGCCCACTGTTATCAGTCATCAGGGCATTTGCAAAAGAACTGTTCACAATTTCTCAGTTTTGTCGACTTCTGATTTCAATCACTCGTCTTAGTACATTGTGTGTAATACAGTGTATTACATGTAGGCCTAGATGATTCTGGGTGTAAAACTGTCTAGCATAATTTTGTCCTGCTTGACGATGTCAGGGTAATATCCGGCATTGGACATTTGCCGTAGTTCTCAATCGCCTACTTCATCAAGTATTGTTTGGTTTCGATCTCTAAGAATGCCTTCCGACAAGCACTTGAAAAGGTCTTCCACGAAACATGTCATGCTCTGTTGTGAAGGTTGGGACATCTGAGGGGAAAATCTTTGTTTCCCATGAGGATGTTCTCGCAAACGTTACAAATAAAAGTATTTTAACATTTATGATGCGGGCGTACCTTGGGCTGAATCACATTGTCAGTTGAATTGGGTGCAAAATTATTTTGCGGTGAAGTGGGGAGGAGGCCCAGAGGATGTTGGTGCTTATGAAGAAGATGGTGGTGATGGTGATGCTGTTGTTGCTGCTACCGCTGGTGGAGGTGATTACAATAAATAGCTTGCTCTTCCCATCTCTTTGAACATTATGTAGGCCAAAGCCAAAGTGTGACACAAAATTATAGTTTCAAGCGTAAAACTGAACACGTAGGGCCTAAGTGTTGAGGTCACTGAGTAAAAATTAATAATACGAGCGTTGGAATTTCTGTTGAGTCTGCATAGATCTTCATGTAAATGGAATTGTAACTAAATGCTTACCGGTACCTTAAACTCCATGTTAAAGTAAATACTTTTTGAAGGACTAATTTTTGTATCTTTTATTAGCAATTAATTGGCCTAAAGTTCATTATTTAAATTAATCTCTTAAACAGTATTTCCGCAGTTGATAGTAGCTACTCCTCCAGTAAATAAATAACGTTGAGATGAGGGTCATAACTTTGTTCCAACGTGTATTTACTATTTAGGGTGGCAAAAACATGCAAATGTTTCACACATTCGTTCTATCATGTGGTGGCCGAATGGTTAGAGTGTAGGGCTCTGAATCCATGGGTTCTGGGTTCGAATCCAGTGGCGACCGTGTTGTGCCCTTGGGAAAGACACTTTTCACCATTTTTTCCTCTCCCCACCCAGGTGCAAATTGGGTACCGGCATATTCTGCTGGGGAAGTAAGATTACGACAGACTAGCGTCCTGTCTTGGAGATGATTTAAAAATCATCTGTTCCGCCTCACGCTACCTAAACCAGGATAAGCTCCGGCTCTATGGGCCTCACTGGCCTTGAAGGAACTTTACTTTTTGCTATCACATCAAACAATATGTCAAAAATCCACTTTTGACAGTGACAAAATGATCATGAACATTTGAACAATAGTATTACTCTTTATTGATCACAAAGACAACATTCCACTTTCACAATATCACCATTATGTGAAAAGAAATTCGAACATAAATAACAAAACTGATACATGTACTGATACAATATCAACTCACATAATATTAATATTTAGAAAAAAAAATGTTATTAAATGCACTGATAAAGAATGTTATGACAATCTTCAAAGAGGGACCAGAAACGTGTGAGTGACAGTAACTTAGACACCATCAATAAATTATTATAAATCAAACCTATGCCATTATAACTGGATGTGGATTGGAGGTGGCGGTTCAGTTTGAAAAATGTGTGGAACTGAAATACTTTCAGGTCAAAGCAAGATAATTCAATGACTAGGAAAAATACTACTTTTAAATGAAGAATGAGAGAGATGTAAACTGGGAGCAAGATGAGATCATTAACCAACTTTGCCTAAAAATCGCTGTGGTGGGACATGAATCTACATACCTTAACCAGAAAGAGAACACTGACAAAGGAATAAAGAAATTTGCAAGGTAGATCTAATACCAATACATTTTTCCAGTCAACAGAATGTTCTTTGCATGATACTTTTTGTTCATCAAAAAGGTATTACATGCCTACTCTCGTGAGAAATTGGTATTATAGTTATGGAGACCTATACTGGTGAGACAAGCTAAGCATACAGTAAGCAGTTATCAGAGCATACCCTATAGGACCATTAAAGTAAAAGACAATAGTAAATTACAACCACATTATTATATATAATATCATTATGGCATTTACATCATACAATGCCTTATGTTACTTTTTCTTAAAAAAAAAAAGCAAAATCTAAAATAAAACTACAAAGTTGATATGTGTATTATATCTAAACTAAGATATCATGAACTTGAGCTTGCGCATCAAAGGCATAACTCAAAGTTCATACTTCACTCCTGTTATGCTATTGAGAGCAAATGTATACAGCCTACAATGAAGAAAAACAGATCTTTATAACAAAGACGAAACCATCCGCTTTACCAAAACCAGGAGTATCACAATTAAATGTGGTTTTGGAAACTAGAACCTGAGATGAACCCTAATGAAACAAAGAGAACAATAGGTAATCTTAATTTAACAATTTCATATCTGCACATATTATTTTGCACATATAATATATATATAACATACAGACATGTTACACATAATGTGCGAGTGTGCGTGTTGAATGTTTCTTCCATCTCTTTCCCTTTCCAAACAAACTGAACATGTAATCTAAAAAATCTTCATAATTCATATGTCAGTAATTTAGAACAGACATTGTTTGAAGATACTTGCTACGTCTGAAAAATTGGGCCAAAATAACAAAGTTAACATTATTATAATACATGTACATGTATCCCATCTTGCAAAATAGTTTGTGACACTTAAGCTTTTTTTAACCGTTGCGTTGAAATGCATCGTTTCCTGTTTCAACGCATCAGTGGTTAGTTCCCATAAACGTGAACATTTCACTGCAAATGGTTGGTTTACGGGAACTAATGACTGATGCATTGAAATTGTTGGGTTAAAAACCCCATGCATCGAAATGCGTTGGTCACTACATCTGCAGCCACTCTTAAGCATGTTTTTCAATACAATAGACGATAGTATTCACTAGTTAATTTCGGGTTTCCCTGACTTATTGGCCAGCCATTTGCCATGAAATGTTTACGTTTATGGGAACTTGGAAAGAGTATTACTATTACTGACACCGAGTCACTGAGTTTCAGTGGTCGACTTTGGTCTGTAAAGAGAAAGTGGAAGAGAAAAGGTGGAGTCAAATGAAGAGAAAAAAGGAGGAGATATTATGAAAAAGGATATCCCTTATCAATCAAGAATCTATCCCTCCAGCCTTTATACCTGCACAAATACACCCAAAATGAACGCTAAACTCTAGATCTATAGCCTCCTAAGTAAGGATGCCACCATTCAGGCCCGTCCGTTCTTGTTAGTTCTGCGACGGGCCATGGGTTTGTGCAAATTTGTGCGAAAAAAATTCCCCTTGCATAATGCCTATTCACTCAAGGAAAAGACCAATTGGGCATTGCTCTGAGTAAATAAGCCGGGGAGCGACTGACCTACGAAGTCAGGTAGAGAAACGGTGTGAACTCTGCTGCGCCATTGCTTCAGAAACAGCAACAGGACAAAAAAAAAACCAATCTGGCAAAAGTAGTGAAAGACATAAAACCAACTGAACTAATGACCGCGGGGCACCAAAGCCGAAAGGATATCTCCTGGCCGATAGTGGATCTCCCAACACACAAATAAATAATCAAAAGTTAGCTTTTAGAATGTTTGAACAGTTCAAAATGGAAAGTTGACAGAAGCTGAAATAAATGAACAAATATAACCTGGGCTTTCTTGATATCACAGATGCGAGATGGAGTAAGAGAGGTAAACATAGGTTCGGTACTGGAGAGGTCACCATTTGGTCAGCAAAGCAAGATGATATTGATAATCATCCAGAAGAATTGCTTTTATCGCTTGCTTTGTGTAAGATTAAATTCAGTACACACATGATATTCCAGTTATAGTTGCCCACACTCCTATTAACAATACTGTTGATGATTAAAAGACCCGTTTTACGACGCGCTGCAGACAACATTTGAAGACATCCATCCTACCACTGATGCGCCAGGCTGATGTCGGTAGTCACCTCAACTTACTTTGGCAAGGGTAAAGCTGAAGGTGCAGAAGGCGAAGACTGGTAACCGTACAAAGCTGTGCTTTGACACAGCCAAGCTAAGAGACCGGGCAACAAAGGAGAAGTTCAGTACTGAGTTGAAGAACAGATTCAATATTGGTCATATGAAGAGCACCAAGTCTGAGTGAAGTGAGTGGATATTTGAAGAGAGAAAACAGATAAAGAAGAAACTCCTGACTCAAAATCAGCCACACTGAAGGGAATGATGGCAGCTCAGTACACAAAGATACAGAAGTAAAAATGTCAGTGCGAAGAGACAAGGTGCCACTCTCTGGAAGATATTACGACACTGGTCCTCCTCCCCCGGAAGCTGATACACATAATTATGTCTCTCTATAAAAACTTTGAATGCACAGGCATCCACAACAATGAACTGATGGAGCCATTCAGGGTGGACACTGGAGTAAAGGATGCATACTGTCAACATTGTTACTTCATGACAGGGTATTCAATGGAACAAACCTGCTGGAGGATCTAGAATACTTGGGGTTATTATCACACAGATACCACGCCATCCATCAGTAGGCAGCCAGCAGCAATGGTCTCAATTTTAACACCAGAAAGACCAAAGTTATGAAGAACACAACAAACAATGTAGGCCTACACTGTACATGGTAAACCCTTGGAGAATATCATGGAGTTTCTTTACTTAGGTAGCAAGTTGGCAACAGATGGAGAATGCAACCAGGATATCACCACCAGAGTAGGCAGAGCCGACCATGCTTTTGCCATGTTTAAGAATACCTGGAGATCCACTGACATCATCACCCACACAATGGTAAGGATCTTCAAGAGCACTTTCCTCAGCATTCTCCAGCATGGAATAAAAGCGCCAGCAACAAACAAGCTGGAAGAGTTCCAAAACGGATGCCTGTGATGAATCCTCAAGATTTTCTGGCCAAATGCCACTTCCAACGAAGACCTTAGACCCAAAGTAGGGATGACAACTTCACTCGATACCACCCTGGTACACGTAGATGGAGATGGCTGGGCCATGTATTCACCCCCCCCCCCCCTTCCCCCCCTCAAGGTCACTTGACTCACTCACCAGAAGAGCTTGAAGAAACTTGGGAGGCCCACGGATAATGTAGAAAGAGCTGAAGGACAAAGGATTGTCTTTGGAAAATACCCCAGAGCAGCAGCAGACTGAGTCAAATGGAGATCTATCGTTATTGCCTCAAATGCCAGACAACTCAGACAGGATAGAATGAGTGCAGTGTACGCTATGGAATGACACAATGACACAATGGTAGTTCACAATAAAGGCAGTTGGTATTTGTCTCATGTGAAGATCTTTTCTCTTTCCTGGTTCTAATTTATTTTAACGAATGGAATGTAGGTCCACGAAAGAAAAAGATGTAATAAAATATTTTTACAACAAAAAATGAAAGTGAACATTTAGCCGCTGAGCCACACTGAAAAACTTTACAAATGCACACATATAACAAAACAACAGACTGTCCAAATACTTAATACAAAAATGACAATTAAGCTGAGCTCATTAAGTCATGGTGTGTTTTTCTCTCTTGGGAAAAATCCATCTCAAACCTATTCATTTCATGTAATTACATCCGTTAGGCCTACATAAAACTTACATCCCAAATAAGTGTTTTCAGTGGTATTCAATTGAGCTTAACTTTTGCTTGATGCAAGGTTGTCATTTCAATCTAAACTTGTTTCTGTGCACTTTCATGTGATTTTCTCCTACACAAAGAGCTTATAAAAGATAATTCTATACCTGCGTATTTCACCTGTAAAGCCCCATTAGGCAAGCTATATTCTGTAGGGTTCAACAAACTGCATGCCATTGGAAAGTCATTTACAATTATTAATAATAGTGTATAGTTCATGGATGATTCAAGCAATTCCTTCAGCTGCTGCTACTTCCTTTTAATGAACATAAATTATGCAAATATGTTTGTAATAATTATGTCACAACAACATCATGCAATGTATTTTGTAAGTTCAAAACAATGACAAAAAGAAAAAAATAGTGGGCAATTAATTTGGGAGGTCATTCACAGTGAGGAACCTTCACGTATCAATATGAACACAAGCTTTCCTTTTTGGTCCCTTTGATGTGATCTTTGTAACTATTGTAACCATGTAGATGAACAATGTGTAGTTTCCCTCAAGCGACCAATGCACACATCATCATGCCGCATTTGCAGCGCAGCAAACACGTAGTTCTCATTTAATCACATTTAAAACACATTCCCTTGCTTAAAAATAGATTAGCGCACGGTTATATTGGCAAATAAGTAGAAAAACTGTCTTTTCTCTTTTGCTCCTCCACCAACCAACTCCAAAGAGAAGGAGGAGGTGAGGAGGTACAATTTTTTTTTACTATTCTGACATTTCAAGTTCAGACCAATAAGAAATCATTTAAAACTGAGCAATTTTTTTTTTTTTTTTACTTTAAATATTGGGAACTTTATCTTCCAGAAATTTTTAATTTAAAACCTTGCACTGTGTCAGTGGGTAGTAAAAGAAATACAACAAGAAAAAACCCATGAATCTGATGAAAGTTTTGGGTAAGAAAAAAAAAAGGTTCTTTAATTTTTTTTTTTTTTCTTTAACTCAGTCTCATCATACTCTACTCCAACTTACAGACACGTGTCCTCTTGTACTTTAAAATACAATCCTTCATTTAAAGCATCCAGATATTAATCTTACTGGATCTAAAACAGAATACTTAACAATTTCATTGTGAAGGAACAAATCCCAAGAAATAATCTGGATGAGTTCTGTTCAAAGAATTAATGAAAAAAAACAAGAAAAAAAAACAAACACGTAACCAAATGGCTTCATAAATAAATAAATGCCGCGCACCCAAAGGGCAAACTCCCAGCTGGTCACAAGCCCGGATAAAGGAGGAGTGTTGGGTGGTGGGCTAGCAACCCTCCCCCGTAAAAAATCCTATAGCTACAGAAACCGCAACAGCAATAAACCAACTTCAGCCCGGTCGGGATGAGTCCCCTGAGGAAGGGCTTATGACAGGGACTGGTGAAAGCCCTCGGGAAGCCAGCTCGTTGACAAATCTTCTCACGATCAAGACAAAAACCAGAATGGGGACCTGGAACATCCAAACCCTATATGAGGGTGGGAAATCAGCCCAAGCGGCCAAAGAGATGAGTAAGTACAACATCAAAGTACTTGGTTTGTGCGAGACAAGGTGGAATGGAAGTGGCCAGACAAGACTATCATCAAGACAAACTATCATCTACTCAAGGCATGAGGACCTAGAGCACAACCGCACACAGGGAGTGGCATTGTTGATGTCCTCAGAGGCAGCCAAGGCTCTCATGGCATGGGGACCAGTCTCACCACACCTGATGGCAGCAAGGTTCAACTCCAAGGGAAGAAAGATTAGCATCATACAATGCTAAGCACCAACAAACGCAGCGGATGAAGATGACAAGGTAGCCTTTTACAATTCCCTACAGTCCCTATTCGACCAAACACCAAGGAGGGACCTCAAGATCATTATGGGCGACATGAATGCCAAGGTAGGTGAAGACAACACCAACAAGGAACTCACAATGGGGAAACATGGAGTGGGCACCTGTAATGAGAATAGAGAGCTATTCTCAGACAATGACCTTGTCATAGGTGACACCATATTCCCGCACAAGATGATCCACAAGACAACATGGACTTCTCCTGACAACAAGACAGAGAACCAAACTGACTACATCACTGAACTCGACCTACTATACAGTCACGGGAAAAATAGACACCAAGGGACTGAAACGGCCTCCAAAACATGCCCCTTTTCTTGTGAACACAAAGTCGGCGCATCTTTCCCAAACAATCACATGCAGAACAGGCACGTACAAGAACGCCTTTAGGCCTGTCAGCGTTAGTGGACCTGCCTGGAAAGTCGACAAAGAAATGAAGTCAAGTCAAGCGTTCTAGTCCTAGCCTATGTACCACTAGTACTGTGGGACCATCACTAACTTTGTGCAAAGCATGTTGCCAGCGCAGGAAAGGAGACAGGGATGAGGGAGCAGGGGATGAAGCGAAATATTGTTACATCATTTGAGCGAGATCGGCTGTTTTTTATTAGAATCTAGATCTAGACATCGTAGGCACAACGCGGCACGCGATTTTATTTTGTTACGTTGGCCTACTAGATCTAACATTACACAGCAGATCTAGATCTACACACTTTGACTTTGAGCTACAAAAGTGATCCGTTTTAAGGTCAAATTTAAAAAAAAGTAAATAAAAGGGAATGTGAACGACATAATTTTAGTAGATGCGGCGGGAAGTGGGTAGGGAATTGGCAAAGAAAATAGAAGAAGGAAGGAAGACAAACAGTTTTTTTAAGGGGGGTCCAAGTGCAAGGGACAATAATTTAGTTATTATTAGATCTATGTCATTGTCATGTTCCTTTCTATTTCAAAGTTTTGGTCCATTCTGAATTATGAGGTTTCCACTGTAGTTACAATATTGTTTCAGGCCCATTTAATTAATGCATTTAGCTGCAATTTCTTAGGTCTCAGATTGAGAATTTCACATACGGCTAAACGTAGAACGACACACTTGCCTGATAGGCTGTTAATTTTTGTAATGTGATGTCGTCACATCCTGAGATACCCACAGACTATTTTTAGAATGCCGTAGAGATACCGCATGGAACATGTTGGGTCAGTGGCTTGACGGGAACTCGGGAAGATTGAAGAAAGCCGGACCAGTCATGTTTACATGTACTATTGCGCGAGCCAGATTACTTCTGTAACTCCGTGCGCACAGGCGGCCTTCCCAACCACGCAGCGCGTGTGCCGATAGAGACAGTCG
>JBDFRD010033316.1:0-41279 GCA_039654405.1 Bullina lineata | reverse complement strand
CTCTCTCTCTCTCTCTCTCTCTCTCTCTCTCTCTCTCTCTCTCTCTCTCTCTCTCTCTCTCTCTCTCATGCTCATGTATATGACATGCACACCCAAAAATTCTCTTTCTTATTTAAAAATATTTAGACATTTTCTTGGTGTGTCTTTTCCATATTATTAGCCTAGTATAATAGTACATAATTAACATTATATTCATGTAACACCTGTAGAATAAGCATGGTGTAATGCCTGATCATGATCTGAGTCATAAAACAAGTATCTTCAATGTGCATCCAGTCAGAGCTTTATATATTTGTAAGAGATTACAAAATGAACTACATTTCTTGTCTGTGATCTGAGATTGGGGAGTTGGCAGACCAGACTTGCTCCTTTGAACAGGGGGTTTGTTTTGAGAGGTTTTTATGGAAGTAGTTACACACAGAGATCCATTACTGGAGTATTGATCTGGTTTCTTTGAGCACTCCCAGGGGCTTTGGAGGCCTGCCAAAGTTCTTGAACAAGTTTTACAGTGCTGGCTGCTAGACATATATTGGTTCCTCCGTTCTGGTAGTGGGATAGGCTTCCTTTCAAATAAGTCCACAGTTTTGTCTGGAGGGGAAGCCTTCAATGCTTGTTCTTCGCCTTATGTCAAGGGTCAGCTAAATTGCCTGTTTGTACGCTGAATTACTTTGGGAATTGGTCTTGGGATTTTCACAGGGATTTTTGATTTAGGGATTGGGGATCAATAATAGTGTGGCAAAAGAGAATAGATAGAAAATTCAGTCACTATATAATATGGGGGTGTATTAAGAAGATTGTGCTCTCAATATTGATCCTCGATTAAATAGAAATGGCCCAGGTAGTAGCTGGTCATTCAGGCGTGACAGATTATGCAATTATCCTTAACTGTTGTACTTGTATTGGCTATAGACTGTGGGTGGTTGATGGGTATTACTGTTCTCTCTGTCCTACCCATCTGTTGCTTTTCCTAATATGAAATATGCTTCCAATGTTGATTCCATTCTGAAGCAATTTAATGGGGAGAGGAAAATATTGCAATATTGTGCTTGTCTCTGTTGTGGCTTCCTCCAGTTCTGTTCATAAGAAAACAAAAAAAAATCCTGCCAACGTAATTTATGTTGCAATATAAGATAGTATTCTAATTGTCAGCATATTCATATGTTGCTGGCATACTCTTGGGTTGGAGAGGAGTGCACACTCCTTCTGTGCCTCCTTTAACCCTTTCACTGCCAGCTGTCTGTCGGTAAATCCTATTAAAAATTTTTGTTTTGGAACACTGAGAATTTGATTACAAACATATTTCAGATTTCTTTTTGTTCTTTTCAGTGTGGCTGTTGTGTTTATTAATATTAAAGCCTGAAATTAAGCTGCAGCAAAGTAACAGCATTAATGTTGGCAGTTAGCAAGCATTGCTTTTTGTCGACCTGTGAATTTGGCAGTGAAAGGGTTAAGAATATAATTAGATTAGTATCTTAACCACATTGTGTAACTTCTGTTTTAGCATATTTTTTTTTTATTTGTAACAATATTTGCCTTCACAGTTGGAATGCTTTTTTATTTTAAAGCCAGGGGTACATGATACTCTCAAAGCCTGCCCTGCCTGAGGCTTTTGTACAGTTTAACCCAAAGGCAGGGGTCTGTGATGATTCTGATTTTTCCTTAACTGTTGATCAGTACATGATCATCCTGTTTGTGCTGTTCCTGCTGCAGTTTGCCCTGTCCTGCACCTGTCTGGCTGTGAATGCTGACCAGAAGGACTCCCTGGCCGAGGGAGGCTGGAAGTACTCCAGTGCTATCACTCGGGCCAATGTGCAGCACGATTTCAACTGCTGTGGCTACAAGGAAACCTCTCTGTCGGAAGAAGATGACCCCTTGGGTCACCCACCTTGTATAGACGTGAGTATTTCTACCAGTTTAGGTTGCTATTTAGGTAGTTGTATTCTAAAAAAGTTGGTCAGGATAATTCGTGTTCCAGGGAGTAGTGAGGTTGTATTTTTTAGAACTCTATATGGTGTGTCCTGTTGACTGCTTGTTGCTTTAAGTTCTGTAAGTGAAACACGTACTCCTTTAAACTGAGATCACTTCAAGTTCAAGGCCAATTTAGTCTGTCTCCTAGTTATAAAACGGTTTAAATGAATGGATTTCATACACACCTTGTAAAGGATAGTGATCAGCAGTTCCCTACTGTTTCTATACTGTATACCCCAAGAAAATGTGTGATGTACTCTTGTAGCCTCTAAAAGGACAACACAGCAACAAGTTATATATTTTAAACTTGGGAACTCTGGCTTGCCATTAGGTTCTAATTTACTTTGATGACATAGATAATATAGGGGTTAGTAACATTACAGTAACATTTTCATGGCTTTGTATTAAAGCTAGTAGCAATCAGCGTGCAAAGCAGTCTGCGTTCATGCTTTCCTACTACTGTATTCTTCTTTTGGGTCTGGGGTTAATCCTTTCTAACCTTCAACAAAACACAAAATAGGAAAAATAGCACTTTTTACTGCCAACCATACTGTGCTCAGCAAATGATGTCACAGCCTACTCCCAAATTAGAATGCCTGAAAAATGCAAAATGTTTCTATATATAGATCACAATTTAGATGAGATTGCTACGGCCTTATTTTGACTAGTGATTGTGAAATAATACTCCCGAAAGTTTCAAGTGATCAAGTTTTGAAGTCTCCAACTCTTAAATGTTTTTTTTCTGTGTGGTTCAGATCACTGAGTGCTGCAAGACCAACATAGAGGCCCCTTGCTGCTCAGGGAACTATTCCAACAGCACAGAGCCTAAGGTGCCCTGCCCATGTGATACCTGCTACAGCAAACTCCAGACCATCATCTACAATGCCTTTTCTGTCACAGGGGGTGTTGGACTCTTCTTCAGTTTCACTGAGGTATGGAGCACAAAGCACGGGGGGGCATTAATGTCCTTTTGTTGTTGTTTTTTTATCTGACTGAATTTGGGGTAATTTTCAACGAATACAAAGAAACATCTGAATTTCTTAGAAATCATATCATAGAAGGATAATTTGTTTTATGATTTTGAATTATAGAATCATTCATTGAATTATTTGAAGAAGATCAAACAAAATTTTTAGTTAGTTCCATCAAGGGCAAGTTTATGTTTTGTGTGTGTGTGTGTTTTTTCAGTATAAAGAATTGCTTTTTTGCAGTCAAGCTTCCTTATGCATATTTATATAGACATGATTCTCAGTGATTCAAATTGATCTGATGTCAGTGTTGTCTGCCAAGATATGTATATTAACTTTACTACTAATATAGCTGTTCAAATACTCCTAGCTAGGAAAACAGATAGGAGTTGACTTGGAACCCTCACACACCCTGTTTTTCTTCATGTTTACTAACACCTGGTGTAATTTGTGGGAGAAGCATGGGTTTTTTTTTATTCTTCCAGTATTTGGCACCCATAAATTATTTTACATGTTCAGAGAGATTTTAAATAAATTGTTTCATGTTTTTTGTACTGTAAGCAACAGGTTTACTAAACTATATGAACAGTTTATTGCATATTTTGAAAATCACTGATTTTTTTTGTTGTAATACCGTTATGATATTCTTAGTTCATCAGGAGATTAACTCTTTTCCATTGTCTTCTATTCCCTCCTGTACTGTATGGGACCAATCAGCCATTTATTATATGTGATGATTATCATTATTATGTGACCCAGCTTGTTCATTGAAGTTTCCTCTAGGAAACCATCCAAATCACCATAACCTTCCCAATTCAATGGTTCTAGAGCAATGGCCATTGTAGTTTCAATGCAATAACTGGCTGTAAGAGAAAAAATGGAGATATATAAAAAAAAAACCCACTTGACATCAGTGCCTTGGCATTGTTCTCGTCATTATCACTATTGTGTCTTTTTCTTTCTACATGTCTTCGTATTCTGATCCTTCTGTACTTACACTGAATTAATTGCTTCAGGGATGATATAGAACTCGGGTGTGGAAGTAGTGTGAGTTATCTTTTTTGAGAGATTTATGATCTTTAATGAAATAGAACATTTATTTCTCTGACAATATTTTACCTGTCAAAGATGTGTAATAAGCTATCCTTGCAGTTTAAATGTGGTAATAACCTAAAGTATCATTTACAAGCAAGAAACACAGTGTCTATTTGATACATTCTATGTCAACTACCCTTTAAAAAAACAACAACAACTCCACCATATTCTCCATTTTATATTTAGTCTAGCCTCTGTAAGAGTGTCACATTTCATTGGAATTTAAGTGTAATGATGTGTAGGTTTGTGATGTCATACATGCACCCTTGTATGTTCTTACTGTGCACCAATATGTATCTACGCAAAATTAATTCTTTCAAGTTGTTGTCAAATGCCTGGAGACGACTTTGCATCCAAGACTGGTTATAAATTAGAAACTCGATGCTATGTCACATTGTTCTTCAATATATTCATAGATTAGTCTTCTCTAATCAACTTTCAGTTGTAGCTGTAGCTGAAACGTTTCGTCAGGCAGAAAATTATTTTTCCATTAACCTTGATTTGGAATGTGTTCGTCCTTGATTCTTGTGTCACACCTATTACTAACCCTGCAAAACTGCAATTTCACAGATTCTTGGTGTTTGGATGACCATACGATACAGGAACCAGAAAGATCCTAGTGCAAATCCCAGTGCTTTTCTTTAATATCTCTATAAATCCGCTAGACAGTTAGCAGCATTGTAAGGTATAGTCAGCTACAGCAGCAGCATCCCAGTCTGTAGCATCTTTTATTGGTTTTTGTATGTTTCTGTTTCTTTTACTTTCACAAAATATTGTTGCTTTGCCAAATTTGATCAGGGCTAAATCATTGAAGAAAATGACTCTCGTCTAAGTGAACAATGTATTTAGACAAAAAATGTCAGGTTTGAAACCATGTCATTTTTTGTTCTGATTTATTTATTATTATTACATGTACTCAGTGAAACATTTTTGTCACAGTAAAATTTTCATGCCTTTGTATTAAAACTAGTAGCTTATAGCTACCAGTGTATTTGGCAAAGCAGTCTGCATTCATGCTTTCCTACTACTGTATTCTTCATTTGGGTCTGGGGTTACTCTTTTCTAAATCACTGGTGATGGTTTGTAGCCTATTATCTCCCAAATTCAGGGGCCTTGCAAAGCAATGATCTGGGAGAAAATGTTCTCTGAATAAAAGGAAAAAAATGTGTCACACTCCCCAAAGCTTCTTACTCTGTCAAAGAAATTGAATTGACACACTCAGAATCCTTTGTCTTTTTAATCATCATGTACTTGACTCTAGTGCCGGAAGATAGTATTTTGTAGCAAGATTTCTCATGAAGTCTTTTTCTGAAGTTTCCTTCATCCTTTCAATCTTTCCTTTCTTTGGCTTAAGCATGTTTTATTGTTCTTTGAAGTAGATATGATTATGTTTGTTGTGTTCAAGAAAGCCCCAGCTGGTAAAAGGTTTCTTTCATATCTTTTTTTTTTCCCATGAACTGGTATGTAATGGTGATAGGTCTGTGTGGTCGAGTCTTTGATAATGATACTGATCAAAGAACATTTTGTTATATCCAAGTGGAACACAATTTTTCTAGCCGCCTGAAAGAAAAAGAATTGGCAGAGAAAGTTAATGATTTTTCCATTCTTAGTCTTTTGTTAGTAAATCCCATTTCCCTTTATTTTCCTGAATTCTCGACTCATGCAGTTGCACTGAGGTGGTCGTGCCTGCTTTCTAATATTGATAGAGATTTATTGTGCCTCTTGCTATAATGAGAATAGGTTGTTTGTTGTTTTTTTTAATAGTGCAAATGCCCTATCACAAAGCATGATGCAAGGCTTTGTCAGAGATCAGCTTCATATGATCTATTATGAAGAAATAAAAGTTCAGTTATTTGGAACGGTGAATGATTTTTGCATGTGTGCCTTCTTAGTTTGAAGGAAAAGTGCATCAGTGTCATTGTGGTTTTGGTATTCTCAGTCTTTTTTCTAATTTCTGTTTTATTTGATATATTCTCTCTCTCTCTCTCTCTCTCTCTCTCTCTCTCTCTCTCTCTCTCTCTCTCTCTCTCTCTCTCTCTCTCTCTCTGTTCAGACTTTGTCTTTCACTCTGCTTTGATTTTCTGTGCTCCATCTCCCTTGCCATTTTCTGTGGCACAAGTTTTTTTTTCAGCTCTCCCTTTCACTCAACATTGCAGACTGTTTATTTGGTACCAATCCTTAAGTTGCTGTTACTATGTCTTGGTGCATTTTGTGACTAATGTATAAACAAATTTGAATGTTTTGAACAGCAAAATGTCCTTAAGAGTTCCAAAGTAGTGTCACTTAACATTGAAGGAAAGGAGAGATTCTCAGACATTCATTCAGACCTTAGCACTGTCCTTTCTCTTTCTACTTTTGATGGCCCTTTAAAGAAATAATTGCTTGAACTATTGCTAGTAGGAAAGGTTGGAGATGATCCCTAATGGCTTCTTTTTTGATCTAGCAGTTTTAATCTTTATGCCCTCCCTGCTAAAAAGAAAATTTGCTTTTTTTCCCCACCTGTGCATTATGTCTCTTTGTTTTTACATCCTTCCAAATGCTTGGGATATTCTACTTTTGTTGTAAAGTTTTACAGCATTTTCTTTTCAATAGTAATTCAACAGGTAGTGTAAAGTTCAGAGCAGTTCTTATCACTAGCAAGTTTCTAGTTCTGACCACAGAAGCCTTTGCCTCTGAATGACGTTTAGTTATTCTTCCCCTTATCAGGTTTCCATGTCCTACTGCTTGTGCCCACTGTAACATTACAAACCTGAACATGTCACAAAGATAAGTTGAATGGCCAATGCTTGACTTTCAGTCTCTTGGCTTTCTCGGTTGAGCCCATGATTCATCAAGCAGAGTAAAACTGAAACAATTTCTTCTAGCACTGTAAACTAATTAGCTCAGATGTAATGCAAAAATTAAACAGTAACGAGTTATTGATATCAGCTTTATTAATAAAGTGTGCAAAAAATCAGTACATGTCTACACGGAAAGGTGCAGAAATAATGAGTAGTTTTATTGACAATAAGAATTTGTTTTTCCTGTGTACTCCCCGCTCCCTGTCCCATGGTAAGAGCAAAGATGGTGTATGTGAGTTTGTGTTTGTAGTAAGCCATCCACATTCTTGAGATGCTGTCACAGAGTTGTTTTGGGGGTTTGCACATATTTAGTCTTCAAGCATTTTTTAAAAATGTTTTATTTTTTTTCCTATGGTTATGGAATTCGTTGTTTTTTTTTAATTCTGGTATTCTTATGGTTTAGTAAATCTAAATGAGGCTGGCTGAACTCTACATGATGACTGAGCTCTAAGGGTGAGGAATTCCTCTTGTTGTTCATATTGTAATATGTTTTGTGTTTAATTTTCAGTGGAGAATAGTTGTTCTTCCCTGGCCGTGCTGCTTGCTCATTATTCTGTTCCTTCTTTCCTTCCTTCAGATTATCGGCGTGTGGCTTGCCATGAGGTACAGGAACCAGAAAGATCCCAGAGCCAATCCCAGCGCATTCTTGTAACACACATGTGTCCAGCACCACCTCCATCCAGTACTATTTATGAACTGTTTTTTAAGTTTTGTTCATTTTGTTCACATTTAGCTTAACCGTATATTTAACTACTGACTCAAGGCAATTGTGATAATATTACCTATTGTTTTGGGGGTTATTTTTTTTTTATTAAATGAGAAGGTCTTCGTGTAGGATTTCTGGTGCTTAATTCTTAATGTTTTGGTAGAAAGTTGAACAAAATAAGGAAATATTAGTCAGTAAGAGGGAAATGTCTGTTTCAATATAGATATGAGTCTGTCTAGGAAGTCTTATCTTTGTGAACATCATTTAACTTGTCTTTATTCTAAAAGACTTTGAGTTTTCCTTCAGGGGAGCACTTTTGAAACAAAAATCTTCCATAGTTCATACTACTGTCACCATTCTAAATAATCATAATGTGCTTTGTACTCAAATCTGATTGAAAAGCTTATCAACCCAATCAGTGTAGGCTGCTACTGGTGTTAGTATAGATACTAACTGGAAGATGATCGTGCAACTGTGTGCAAGACCATATGTGCTTAATACGTCATAGATCAACAGGAAACATGCAATCTGTTTCTTTACACACATTTGTTACTTCCCAAATTTTACTTATTGATGTCAAACATATACATTACCAGTAGCCATCAAAAGAATTTAACAGCTTTAATATATTAATTTATTAGCCATTCACATTGAATGTTGACAACTCATCTTGACAGTTCAGTGAATAATGGGAAACCTGCAGGAAATTTTGTTAAGTTTTGTAATGAACCATCGTGAATTTAAGCACAGACATTTGTATCATGATAAATGTAATGATTTGCATTATAAAAAGTATTTATCTGTTTTCAAAGCACATTACTTAACACTTACAGTACTGTCAACGATATTTATCACCGGTCCCACCATTGCCTTTGAGTACCGACGGCAACTATTATCGCCAGCACCTTAATGAAACGCGACTCACATTACGTATAGTGAACGGAAGTAAAGGGAAATTAGATACAGGCAGTATTCAAGGGTGTTCTCAGGATATAGATAAGCGGAACTGTAAGTGTTAAATTGCATAAAGTTTCTTTCTGTGTAGCATTTAGATTAAATAAAAAATATATAGACCTACCCTTCTCAGCACCACAGTTGGGCCATTAGCAGGGCTGCCAACCCATCGATATCGATTTTAGTAAAAAGAGCTATGAAAATTAGTAAAATGAGGCTTTATCCAGGAGTTCACTGGAGAGAAATTAATTCCGAAATGCCTCAGAATTGAAAATTTGTAAAATCGCATATACGATCATACAATCGTAAAATTGGATGGAAAATCGGGAACTTTACGAATAATTGGTAAAGGTTGGCAGCCCTGCATTAGCTATTATCAGTAGTCAAATAAAGCACTATTCAGAACTCATGCTTATCATGCCTCAGCTTGTGAATGTTCTTTTATTGGTATCCTTACAAATGGTATTATTGTTGTTTTGGTAGTGCAGTTTGTTCCATTTCTCCCTTTTATTGAAGCACTCCAAGAAGTATTGTCATGGTGATTCCCACACTCAGCCATTCCTTTTGGCTTTTGGTCAGTTTTGTCTATTCTATGCATAAACTATATATTGTATATCTGTATTGATGAGCGGCGTTTTTATGACGGATGGTCTAGAATTTTTGCACAAACCCCCATATCAGTAGCTTCTTTTTTTTTTTTAATCTTTAAATCTACCAGCATTTTGTTTGATGTAACCAATACACGAACCTGCTTAAACTGAATTTGATGTTATATCGGAGCATACTTCAGATAAATTCAAGATATGATCAAGGAAAATAACTGCTAAAGAGGGAGACAAATTCCTTTCCTTGTTTAGGCATTTTGAGCTGTATAAGGGCCTTGATAACACCAAATAGCATTAAGACATGTCTCAATTTTGTTCAGCCGTGTTGAAGGGAACTTGATGTTTTTACAAAATGTATAACAAAGATGGGGAGGAGAAAAAAGCTGTCATTTTCCTCACTATTTTGGTTTGAGTGTGTTTACCTGCATAATTTTTTTTCTTTTGTGATAGAGAGTAAAACGGATCTTGTCATAATATTCATTTATTTAATACCAGTTACTTTTTTTTTCTTCGTTTGGAAAACAAGCTGTCTTTAAGACTAACATTCATTTCCCAAGGCTGCCCAGAGTGCTTGATGGATGTCACTCAAAAGTTTTGGCCATTAAAGCCTGCACAAAGTTCCATGTCTTGTCTACATGTGTGCAAAAGCATTGCATAACCCTGACAAGCTGTGATCTTTTTCACAGGGCCAGTGCAGACATGCCAACTTTACAGGTTCGCCGTAAGAAATTATGGTTTACGGGCAATTACGGCGAGGATGTATGCTTTTAAATCTCATTGCTGTGGCGTTCTTCATTCTCTGGCGTTATCCTTGTTCGCGGGAAAAATGACTCTTTTGGGTCCTCATTTTACTGCGAGTTCAGCTCGTGATTACTCCAAGTCTCAAATAGGGTTGGCATGTCTGCCACTGCAGTGTTGCCATGTCTAGTCATTGGCTTTTGCCACTGTCTGATGTGATATCTCATGTCAGTGCTGGCTTATGATGGCACAGACAATCTGCGTGAAGGAAGTGAATAGCAATTGTGAAATGGTCCTCCCGTTTGAGATTTTCAGTTTTTGTGGTACATGTATTCTTGCGCCACTTGGTTGGCTTTCTTAGTATGAGGAAAAACACTTTTGTTGTAGTTGGGTTTTTTTAGTTACAGAAATCGTTCCAGTTATTTCCCTTTCGTTGAAAAACATTGCACATAACATATTTGTAATATATTGATTGGTAGAAGTAGAGTTTTGGATGGTTTGTGCCTCAGGGAAATTTAGCAGTGAGTGCTAACATTGTGTTTGTTGCAGAATCTGGTGGGCGGGGCTGGGGGGAGTGCTTCCATTGCCACATAACTTGAGACATAATTGTGGTTGCTAAATTTATATTACAAAATTGTCATTATAGCTCAGTTGTTTTTTTTTAGAATTGAAATGGTTTTCTTCGTTTGTATTCACTGTTACAGCCTTTGACGAAGTTTGTCTCATGGTACAGAAATCTCATTAAATGTGCATTTATATCAGACCTGCTGCTCGTTGAGATGAAATTGGTATGTTCCAATTTTTTAATCTGCTCCAAATTCTGATTCCTGCAATGTCTGATTTTTTTTTCCGGGATGACTATTGATGTATGAAGAGCAAATTTCTAATTAACTTTGAGAAGGGGAGTAATTTGGAAGATCATTGTAATTAAGATGTGTCATTTTCCTGTTCTCAGGTGTGGAAACGAGTAATGCTTGGAAACTGTTGCAAGTATTCCTCCGCTGTTTTGTTAAGAAATGAAATTTTATATAACAGCAGAATTTTTTAGTAAACAATAAGCCTGAACTAGTACTATGATTAAAATTTTTACAGTGTTAAGTATGTACTTAAGATAATTTATGAAAATACATTTTTACCTGGAATTGGGGGAAAATATGATTTGTTTATATATACCAGGTGTAGACAGTGGACATTTAGAAGTTACTACTTTTTCAAGTTTGGAAAATGGCATCTCTGTTCATTAGAAAGGTATGCATTTATGCTTGAGCTGCATAAAACATGCATCAATTTCAGACTAAAAATGAGAATGGAGAAAGCATGTTTTCCTTCCTTCAAAGAATGATTTGCATGCAGCCAATGTACAGATTTCTGTTGAACACAGAAAAACAGGTCTGGTACTTTACAGGAAAGCTGGATAATGGATACCTCTGAACAAAGAGCAAAAGGAAAAATAGTACAGTCAAATTTTATGTAAATACGTGTAGTACCGGTATGTGTGAAAAAATATGGCTTTTGCTGAAAATGAGTATGGTGCATGCATAATGCAACATAGATTGTGCCAAAGTTTTGGTTTTTTGGAAAGGAAGTGTTTGACTTGGATCTTAAGTAAACTGAAAATTTTTGTCTGTGAGATTCATTGACACGAGGACATTTTGACCCAGAGTGTTGTCTAATTGTCCTACTGACAAAATCTGACTGTAGAAGAACAATTTTCGCTGTTGTCAGAATTCAGAGACGCTACAGGGGAAGCTTGAGATCTCTGACTCAGTGCATCTAGAATGTTCCCAACATTTGGCGTGGTAAAAAGGTTATGGCTGGCAATCTTACAATGCTTTTTATTACTTGTCATTTCATGTCGCTAGATTTTATATAATTGCTTTCAAGTATTTCCTTTTTCTATATCCCTCTCCTTTTTGCAGGATTTTTCAATTGCATTTATTGGTGTCAAGTTGAAAATCAGGGACCTGATTTCTTTATATGTGTGTAAAAAAATGTCTCTTTATAAGAAGCTGACTCACATTTTAATGTGCGTTTTAAAAATAATCTTTAGATGAGGAGTGATTTTTCTTTTATGGATTTTAGAGTAAGCTTGTTGGACAAAAACATTTCATTTTCATCTGTTCACCTTTTCACATGGCACTGCTCACAGTATCAAAATATGGGTGTGCAACACGCTGAGGGATAGTCCTGGGGTGTCATGTGAAAAGGTTAATTATGCGTAATTTCACTTGGGGCACAAAATATATTTTTTTGAGTACCGTAAAGAAAGTGTAACTTTTTTAATGGTTCTCCTTAATCCTTTTCTTTGTCTCAATTCAAATAGAAATCCATTGCTGTACACAATCGTTATACAATGTACATGTACATGTACTTCTTAATGAATAACTTGCTGAACTTGAGGTAAGAACCCATTCTGACATGAATGAGAAATGCGAACAAGATCAAGGTGGTGTTGCTTTTTCTATGTACTGTGTAAGTAAAAATTATGTTTTTAAGTCATGAGAATTTTTTTTTTAAACGTTTTATCTTGACCCTGTTATTGTTCAGTGAATTCTCATATGACAGAGGTTAGGTAAAATTTTAGTTGTAAAGTCAAGTTAAAAAAAAAAAAAATCATATGGAAACAGTGGCGTGTTTTGTTTTTCTTTGATAAGGAGAAATGTGCAGTAACTGTATTCATAATATGACAATAAGGGATCATCAAAAAGTAATATTTTTTAGTTGTACTTTTAAAGTAAATGTATATGCCTCTGTGTTACAGTATAGTATCTAGTACATGTATCACCCTGTAATCTCAAAATTTTTCGTGCGTTTGGGAAATTGACAGGACAGTACATACCATTTTTCTTCTGTTGTGCATTGAGATTTGGGAACAAGGATGCCAGAGTTGAAAAAATGAAGTGGTGTTTGCTACTTTTTGTTTGTTAGACAGCTGAACTGGGTTGGCATTTTGTGTTTTGTCTGGTTCATTCTGATAATGGACTTACAGGTAGAGCAGTATTCTTTTTATAAGTTGGTGTTTCCTTTGTGATTCTCTCCATTGACTTTTTGAAGTTCTCGTGTTCATTTGTCTTCAGGACTGAGTGGTGTATAACATTGAAGGGAATGTCTCCATTTTTGAAGTTCAGGGTTCTGTATTGTGTGTTTTTTATATATGGGTAGTAGTTTGTTCACTGCGCCGTTCACTTTTTCTTTCAGTTTTTTTCTGTGTGTTTGTAAACACTGATTGCATTCCAGACTTCTTCCATTTCATATATTTTATTCATTGCTTGTGTAAGATATGGCCATTTTCCAATTTCATTTTCGGGGTAGGCCTGTACCGTATTATTATTATTATTACATGTACTATCCATATTTTTTTTTATTCAAAGAATTTTGTCAGTGGAAAAGTGATTTTAAAATTTTTAAAATATTTTCGTGTCTGCCCTCCTGATTTCTCACAGCCGAGAGCCATGACATTTCATTTTGACTTTTGTGTTGATTCAAGTTGTGAGTATCTCTAGGAAGGGGTAGATTTTGTGTATTGTGTGAGTGAGTGAGAGAATGAGGTACGGTGCATTATATGTAGGTTAATCCACATTATTTCCATGCTTTTTTTCTGTCCAATTGAAAGCAATTACAAGAAAAAATGTGAAATGACCGGCTTTGATCCTTGTAACTGAATGCTAAATGAGTTTTTATTTTGTTGTTTTAATATCCTACCCTTGAAACTTACCTTTGAAGATGTTTATGGCGTATAGAAAGAGCTGTTTCATAAGTTGGTCTCCAGTAAATATTATGATGAGACAGATGTTGAAAGTGTCATTTACTTTTACTTTTAATCTGTTGGGAAAATTTCTGTCTGTTCTAGGTACATCACAACAGCACCCTTCCTAAAAAAACAACTGAGATTGATTGTGCTTATAAAAATAACATTAACATTAATGCTCAGAACTCTGATTCCTTGGAGCACCAAGAAGAATGGGTAAAGAGTAAAGATTTTTGTCTGTAAGGCACCTGGCTTTCATCCAGCAGAACATCACCAACTTTTTGTGGCCATCTTCAGAGGTTCTGAAATCTACTTGTCGTGAACATTTATCTCGGAAGCATGCTGTGACAAGCATTACATTAAGTTGCTGTCATGTCTATGAGTAGGAATTATCTATTCTTTTACAGGCTGAAGATTTTTGCTAAAAAGTAGAGAAAATTTGGTATTTTTGAAACAATCTTTTCGTAATTTTTGGCCAGTCCAATCATAATTTTATTTTGATTTGATGTAAAATCTGTGCAATAAAGTTTTTGTTCAACATTAGAATCTAGCTATTTCAGCTTTCTATACAAAGTTACGTTTTGCAATTGAACTGTGTACCCAAAATTTGATGTCTTAAGAACTGCACATCATGTTTACAGTATAGTTTGGCCTTGAAGGTGTATTGTCCCTACTCTTGCATTGATCTCGTTGATATTATTCAAGTTATTGTTCGTTGTGAAACTGCAATTGGGACTCCTGCACTAAAATGTCAAATATATCACCGAGCCATATTGATAGTATCCCTAGGCCCTGCAGTGTGAAATTCATTTAATGGGGTTATTCAAGTTGAAGCCTTTCTTCAATATTTCTCAGAAGATATGTGACAAGTCCCAATAACTTCAAGTCCAATACATGTACCGTGTACCGTAACAAAATTATACTTAGAACTTGGAAAGCAATCCCCCAAAAAGCTAAAAATCTCGGGCACAGTACAGTGGCTTCTTTGGAAAACAGAATTTATCCTGAATAATTTAGATACATGTGTATTTAAGTACCCACACAAACAAAATAATCTGATAATTGATAAGAACTTGATCTTTTCACCTATACATTATACAGGCCTGGGCGTACATGAAAACATACAGAAAGAACACTGAAAACAAATACATTTGTCAAAAGGAAAGTATGCACTTTCTTCCCCTTCTCTAAAAATAAACATTCTCAATAATAATAAATGTCCTCCCTTTCTCACTTCACAGTGAAGCAAACACAATGTTCTCACAAATGGGTGGACAACCACCATCTGCATCTGCTCTTTCGCCATTTTGATTTGCCCATTTTCCACCACCCGTCAAGTCCACGTGGCCCGATTTCAATTGTAGTTGTAGTGTAGGGTGTCTGGCCGGTCAGAGCATCGTGAGACAGCAACAGACCTGTGTGTGCTGTACACAATTCAGATCACCTTCAATGTAAAACGTTTTCCACGCACAAAACAGTCTGGCTGAAACCAAAGGTTGTGGTATAATGGTATTAGTTAGAAGCCTATCTGAAGCCTGAAAGGTCACGCTGAGAGATGCACACATTACCATGAGATGAGCTGAATGCTAGCCAGCAAATCATACCTGCCTCCCTCAGTTACTTTTGACTATTGTTCAAGGCAGGTTTACGCTTGCATCTCTCTCTCTGTTGTTACAAGTAATGACTTATGCATCAAAGGGATCATCACTTCAATTAAAAGGTCCAAAAAGTAATCACGCCGTGTCTGCACACCCCTCCTCTACATTAAACAATGACTAGAACAATGGTCGTATTACTGCTCTCTCTTTGCAACCAGCTGGTGACCAGCCATGGGAGGTGGGCTTCATGAGCTGAAACATTTGACTTGGGTTATGAGGTTTTACTTTGATGAAGAGGAACAGATCTGCGAACAGGATGCCAGGCACAAAGAGAAAAAAAATTGCCTTTGATGTGGACGTGCCACAGAAACTCCTAAAAAAAGGGAATGAAAGCTGCAGGGAAGCTGAAAAATGCAAAGTAGCAAACACAACCAAATGAAGCTATCCTTAAAAATACACAAAGACAAACCAACGTTCGATATTACTGTCTTCAAGACTGTTTCAACGATGCTGCTTAGGCTTCACTTTTGTTTCACCCTTTGAAGACAGTAAAGTCAAACGTTGATTTTGTTTGTGTATTTATATATGGGATAGCTTCATTTGGTTGTTTGCTACTTTGTAGAAACTCGTGTTTGAGGCACCTTCGCAGGAATTATAGACCCTCTCTTTAAAATAATTGCTCAAATGACATTTTTCCCCCCATAACAATGAAACAAGTTGTCAGCGTGATATCATGACAACATGCAAGAGAAGTCTGTTGATGGTCCAGTATGTTCCTGGTAATATGGGAAAAATCAAGGTTCTGAACAAAGATACCTAGCTTTCATGTCCATGCATCTGGGTATCCATTCCAAATTAGGTAAAGGTAAGTTGAGAATTAGCAACATCGTTTCAGGACAAAGAAATTGACCACTGCTTTCATGCTACTTACTGCCACAAATAAAGTTCAAAACCTTTTCAAAATTGTTTATCACAAGTAGGGCCTACATAATGTTCTGGTGTTTGTTTTGTATACAGAAACAGTGAAACGCTGATGCCTTTAATGTCACCATTTTTCATGTAATTCCAAGAAAGTACCAGTAACGTATTTTTTACCATGGACAACCCATGTGTTCACAACAGCCTTCAGGCAGGCGTTTTAATATTAGTGTAAACATTTAGAATCTTATCTAAGCATTAAATTTATCAACAGCAACAATACTGAATTTGGAAAACTTTTATTTCAATGAGCAAAATGAAGGAGTGGGACAAAGGACCATAATAACCGACAAAATGGTCAATCACAAAGAAGATGCTGATTAAAAATGAAGTGATAATGATAATAAATATATAATATGTTGTACATGAAAAATGATGGGATGTCTTAATGAGAAAAGTACATTTTTACCCCTGGCAATTGTCAAATTCAAATGAAATGTAAAGCTCATGAACATTTAACTTTTTTTTCTTAATTTGATGTGCACAAGTACAGAAAGAATGCACAATCTTCCTGCACATTTTGACACCTGTAACAAACAGTCCTGCTTGATAAAGAACTAAAGCATTGTACTAATCATATCACTGACTGATGTAAAGTGATCAATTAAAAAAATATTAGTGAACATTGGTATGTTTCTGTGACCAGGACAATAGATTTCACACAAAAATAAAATGTGCACAAGTAAAAGCAATAAAAGGGAAATTTTAAATTACATGAAGAGATATATAAATATCAACATTATTTGAAGCAATCTGATCAGCTTTTTCAGACCACCTCCAGGATTACTCATTCTTTCCATGAAAGTCATCAATACCAATCAAAAAGACCCAAATTGCAACAGTTGTCTTTTGATCAGTCTTCTACCATTCCCAAAATTAACAAGAATGAAAACATTGCAAGACACTATGGTAGAGGAATGAGAATATGTAGAACATTTTGCTGACTAGATTCATTTCACATAATTAGGGATAATCACAATCCGTAATTTTTCTTTTCAATCAAGGAGACTAATCAGACTAATCCAAACTATTTCTTCAATCGTGTCAACCTATTCTACAAATCCACAGATTATGAGGCACAACACAAATGTTTCCAATTAATAATAAACACTGATTTTCATTTAACAATATAATTCGGGTGTAAGCATTAGCTTTCTAATTATGTATTCTTTGTGATTCCTGGAGTACCAGATGACCTATTCATATTTTCTTATAGGTCTAAATGAGAGATGCATCTAATATGAATGCTGGTTAAAATGAATAAAGACCCTGTCAGAAACCTTTTTTTTTATTTTTTTTTTAAATCAAAGATTTGGAAATCTAGATTTAAGTGGTAAAAATGGTATAATTTTCCATAGGAATCAAAAGGATGAAACAACACTGTAAGAAAGATGGATGAGCTAGACAACTTTTCTTAAGGGCACATATTTATAACGGAAAAGTACACAAATTAAATCTTACTTTGAACCCCACAGAAAAACAAATACTAAAATACACCAAAGACTTTGTACAAGATAACACAGACTCATGAAGCCACAGTGAGAACTGTAGATGATGTGTAGTCAGACTCTAGATGAACTTACAACCAGACATGGATTGGAAACCAGGGGTATCACAGAGGTACATAATTATCCCTGCTTTTTGTTTAACATATGCTGCTTCAAGACTTCAAGTATTAATACGTGACACCTAACCAGTTTAGTTTCAATCATAAATGGAACTAAAGGACAGATATTTAACTGAAAATTTGTATTGTAAAATTATTAAAGCATATTTACAACCTCTAATCATTGCAAACATTCATAATCAAAGCAGAGAAACACAAAGGGAAAATGAATATAACAAAACACATTAACTTGAAACAGAAGGCCTTCAGTTAACAGAACCTGTTAGACTGATGCCACCAAAAAAAACAACAAATTCTTGCTCACAGATTACAAAGGACCCCAACTACAATTTTTTTTAAGGTTTGATGACCTTCAAAGTAAAATAAAAGCCCAAAAGAAAACTGATAACATTTGAACATGGGGGAAAAAATATTTCAATAGTTCTATTTCCAAAATAAGAACACACCTTCAACCATTCTGAACTCCACCCCATGTGTTTATGTTTATGGAAATACATTTTTTTTTAAATGATTAAAATAGTTTACTTTTTTTGAAGATATTAGCAAGTTGCAGCTGTCAAAAATTACTTTACCTCCACCCATCCCAAGCGTCATTGACCTTCCTTTTAATAGCACACTTAGATGCACAAGATGAGGTTATTTCTTCAATCCCCAGTGGAGATACTACAATAATGTGTGGTGGTGTTGGTGTCACTGAGATAGAGTTTACCATACACAGGACCTCACCGTGTCACTCATGCTCAGATTAGGGCTTGAACCCTTCATCTGCAGATCAAACGCTCTATTTCATCTTAAACTGAAAACTAGTATAAACCTAAGGATTTCTGAACTCTGAATACATATATTCCACACATTGCACCTTTCTCAGTTAAAAAGAAGAAAGATTGTACACTTCTGTCCTACTTAAAGCCATCATATATCAGCACATACATAAAACTACTACACACATATCTACAGTCAAAATCAAATTCTCCCACATCACTCACTGGTTCAATGTGACAAAATTAAATTGTGAATCATGAATGACAAAACACATTTCATTATCAGTCAAAGCAGGCACTTGGAACTTCAAAGTTTTCCCAAGTTTTATTCAACTATACTCTTACCCATTTCCTGCTTTATAACCAACCCTGGAGACCTGATTTGCCACAATAATAATTAATAATATGTTCAAGATCACACGACAGGCTAAGATTAAGTCGGGGATGGATCCTCTATTTCAATTTGGATAAAAACTGAGAACATGTTGCAGTATGTGGGTCTACTCATTGCTCCTAAACATGTGCACATAAATAACTCTTTAATTGGCATTTCTTGCGCAAACATACTAAGTCTGTAACAGTGTGCTACAAAGAGCAACACAAGACCACAAGGGATTTCTGTTTTCAGAGTCACTTTCATTTATGTATGTATGAAGTGAGCTGATCTGCTGTAATCAGCAATGGATTTGCTGTATTCCAACAAGGGTTTTTTTAGCGTTAAAACCAAGGCAAAAGTCTTACTGCTAGATTGGAGGTCTAGCTATACGAGGTACAAGAATGATCTGGCCTTGTGGGTGCACGCCTGCAGTTGGGACTATGTGTTGGGCCATGGGGTGCATGCCTTGCACTGCTGCTAAACCATGGAGCTGGGCAGCCTGAGCCTGAGCCTGAGCCGCCTGCATCTGGGCTGCTTGAGCCGCTTGCACCTGAGCTGCCTGGGCTTGGGCCTGAGCATGGGCATGGGCCTGGGCTGCCATCATGTGGGACATGTAGTGGGGGCCAGCAGGGTGTGCAGCCATGGGAACGGCATGACCTGAAGACAACATCACATGCTGAGGCACAGCTGCCTGGGCGGGTACAGCTGCTTGTGGCATGGCAATCACAGGAGCTCCTGCCTGTAGGGGTACAGAGCTAGGAGTAGCATAAGCCACTTGACCATTGGGCAGTTGAACCAACTGGGGCTGTCCAGCAGCCACTGCCTGTGGGTGGTGGTGATGAGCCTGTGCGGCGTGGAGAGCTGGGTGTCCAGCGTGGACCAGGTGTGGGGTGGACACCAGGCTGTAGGGAGAAGGTGTGGCAGCCACAGCTGGCTGCTGCAGGAATAGAGTGGGCTGCTGGACTAGAGGAGATGTTGGTGTGGGCATCAGGATAGTGCCTCCTTCAGCTTCCACAACGTCTTCAGCTCCTTGGGCTGCCAGGAGAGCAGCCTCCTCCATTTCTTTCTGCTCAGCTGCAAGTTTGGCCTCATCTTCCTTCTTTTTAGTCTCCTCTTCATCCTCATCGCTGCTTTCTGGTTCTCCCTTCGCCTGGTGTTCTTGACGACGCAGCTGCTTCTTGGCATGCTTCTGAGCATCTTCCTGTACATAAAGTACAAAGCATTTACTACATATACTATTAATAAAAAAAAAGATACTTGAAATTCTCACAATAAATAGCTTTTGAAAGACATTTCTTCCCCTTTTGTTTCAAAATATTTAAATTATGTAAGAAAAATAGCTAGCTCCTTTAAGATTTACATGATGATAATCCCACTACACTGCTATTTTCAGTGGAAACTTAACCCAAGGACACACCATCTTCATACCCTTTTAATCAAAAGTCAAATTTCAGAGGCAATTCATGTTCTACTGACAATAGAAAAAAAAGGAGACACATAATACCCAGTGATGTAATTCAAGATTGGCATCCTCAGTGCAAAAAATGCATTAACCAAGCCACATATAAAACTATCAATCCTGCTGTGAATGGGTGGAACAGAGAAATGCAATGGAAAAAGAAAACTGGGACTTACTCTAAGTTTCCGATAGCGTTCAGCTTGATCAGGAGTAATGAGAGGCGCCATGGGCTTAATTTCCTCTTTCTTTTCTTCCTTCTTTGGTGGAGGTGGTGGCTGAGGAGTGGGTGGTTTGGGAGGTGGCAGAGGGGGAGGGTCTATGCTTTCTGAAGTCTTAGTCCCAGAGTCTGTGGATGTTGTCGTAGCAGTGCTAGTAGTGATGGCTGCACCAGGTGGAGGTAGACCAAAATTGGGAGGTGGCTGGCTGAAGTTGGGTACTGGCCCTCGGTAACCTGGACCTGCAGGTCCCCGTGGAGGCACACCAGGCATACCTTGGCGAAGTGGCGGGTAATGGCCATCTCGAGGCAGAGGGCCTGATATGTGGGGAGGTGGACCCATTCGATGCCTGGGACCTCCTGGTGGTCCCATGCGAGGTGGAGGGCCCATTCTCTGGCGCATTCCTGCAGGTCCCATAGGCCCTGGGGGCCCCATCATACCAGGCCTAGGAGGCCCTCTCGGACCTGGAGGCCCATGCATGCCTGGAGGTCCCCTTGGTCCTGGTGGTCCTCGTGGATGTCCTCTGGGTAGTCCTCTCATACCAGGGGGTCCCATTGGGCCTCCCGGTCCTAAGGGAGGTCGAAGTCCTCTGGGACCCATCGGAGGATGAGGTCCCATTGGTCCATTTGGTCCCATTCGAGGCCCCATGCCTGGCCTTGGAGGGCCATATCGGGGATCATGGGGAGGAAACATCCGAGGTGGGGGTCCTCGATAGCCTGGAGGTGGTGGGCCCCTAGGCATATTAGGGAGGCCGGGATGGCGAAGAGGCGGGTGGTGATAAGGGTCGTGGTTGTAATAGTCCTCTTCTTCTTCATAAGCTTGTTGATCATACTCTCCTAAGCCATCAAATTCAAAGCTCTGGTATCCAGTGTCCTCACAGAAGGAGGGATCATGAGGTCCTGGATGGTAACCCATGTATCCATTGGGGTCATAGCACGCTTCCTCTCCTGGATGCTGCCCCCCTGGGTTGTCTGTGTTGGTATGGTCTCCACCAGCAGTTGGATCAGACGGGTTAGTCTCTGAGCCACAGCTAGCCTCAGGCGCTGGGATCAGGGGAGGGGCAGAGGAGGTAGATGCTGCTGCTGTGTTTGAAGCAACAGTGTCTGTTGAGGAGGCGGGTGTCCCCTGACCCTCTTTCCCATCTTTGGCTTTGTCTTCAGCTGTTGGCAATGGAATGTCGATGAGTCCTTCCTTCTTCTCTTTCTCCGACTGCTCAGCTGATGCGGCAGGAGCTTCTTTCCCTGGCAGAGGAATGTCATCGGGAGGGCCATCTCCACCAGAACCACTTCCAGTCTTCCCTCCACCAGTAGTTCCTGTCACAGGGGCTACAGTTATAGTAGTTATTGGTGTAGGCACAACGGAAGTGTTCAGAATTTTCCTAAGTTTGCGCCTGGACGTACTGACAGAAGAACTGCGTCTGCGAGTGCGTGAGCGAGATCGAGTATAGCTGCGAGACCTGCTATACGAACGGCTTCGAGACCGACTGGAACTGGAGCGACTGCTGTAACTGTGACTACGGCGTCGGTGACTAGACGATCTGCGCCGGTGCCTATGGCGTGAGTGACTACGGCTGTAACTCCTAGAAGAGCGGCTGTGAGATCGAGACACAGATCTTGACTCGTCACTGTAGCGTGAATCATCAGAGTAGCTGCGGTATGAACCAGAACGAGATCGTGGTGATCTTGAGCGAGACCGAGATCGAGAAGACCACTCTGAGGAGCTGTAGGAACGACGACTGCTCCGAGTATGACCCCTGGATTCTCGCTGAGGCTTTGGGTTTGAAGAACTACTACTTTCTTTGCTGTTCACAACCTGAGTTTCATTCTTAACTTTGCCACCATCTGAACTGCTCCTTTTCCCATCGTCACCATGGTTGCTGACAACTTTCACACCCTGATTACCCAACAGTGAATTAGGTTTCAACAATGTTTTTGCCAAAGGAATTTTTCCATTTACTGGTTTCATACCATCAGTTTTTGATTTTTCATCATCAGAAAGACTAGCAGGTCCATTGGGCGTGAGCGTTTTCTTGAGAGCATCCTCTCCTTCACTTTCACTTGTGTCCCATTTACTCTTGGTACCTTCTGCCTCATCCTTATGTTCATAGAAACCTTCCATTTTACTCCAAGTATCTTCCTCTACAGATGGCTTCTCAGTCTTGACCACCTTGGCAGGGGTGACTGCCTCTGAGCTAGACACGCTAGCGCCTCGTTTCCTACCAGTGATGTCGCCATTTGGGGTTTTATTGGCACCAGGCGTCTCTACACCTACCACTTCTTTCTTGACAGCATCCTTCTGCTGAAGGTTTTTCCCAATAACTTTTACAGGGTCCAAATTTTGTGGGTCCTCTTCTTTGAGCTTTTTATGAGTTTTAAAAACAATGGCTAAATCATCTGTGCCATCCACTTTGACTGAAAGTTCTCCACCATCATCATGTCCTGAGCTACGTCGATGTCTCTTTTTGGATTTCCTGAACTTCTTTATTTTAGGCTCTCCATTTCCTTGCTCTTCTTCACTAGGAAGGTGGCTGTCCTCTTCATCATTGTAGTCGATCTTCACCTTAGGCTCTTTGGCATTGACTGATGCAACGTTGTTCTCCACTTTGGCCTTCTCAGAGGCACTCTGGGCTTTTGCTTTCTCTGAACGTGCTGAACCCCTTCTGTGGTGCTTCCTTTTATGTTTCTTACTATGCTTCCTCGAACTTCTCTCTCCATTTGCCATTGTTTCCGTTCCAGCTCCATCCTTGGATTCCACTCCATCTTTGGCACCATCTCCAGTCTTCTCATCATTTTTCTCCCTATGGCTCCGTTTCCTCCTGGATTTCTTCCTTGTTTTACTCTCATTCCCATCCCCCTCTCCTTCATTTTCTCCTCCAGTTGCCTCCACTTCTTTCTTGCTCCTATGTTTCCTTTTCCTCTTCTTCTTCTTCTTTTTCTTCTCCCCAGTCTTTTCTGTCTGGTCTTCATTTCCTGGTTGAACAACACCAGACACCTCCTTCCCATCCTCCCCTGGCGTCTTGCTACTCTTCTTGCGCTTTCTCTTTTTGTGGGAGTGCTTTCTCCTATGTTTACTCCCCTTCTCTGCACCTTCTTTGCTGGTTACTTTTTCAGCACCCTCCTCTTTGCCCGCAGCATCATCAGCTGGCTTTATTTCCCCTGGCTTTTCTGGGCTCTGCGTTGCTCCACATACATCTTTAAAGTTGAACTGCAAAGGGTTACAACTGTACTGTATTGCAGGAGTTGTCTTTGTATATTTAATGGTCTCTGCAGGCCAATCAATTTCTTCACTGGCCTCATTGATAAGCTTCACTTTCACAAAATTTTCTAGCAAGCGAAGGCCACTGGTATTCTTTATGTTGTTGTTATTTGTGGAAAGACTACTTGCTGGGTCAGCTGAGGTTTCAGTGTCAGCACTTGGATCTCCTGGTCTGCTGTAGAAAAATAAAAATATTTCTATAGTATAACATTTTTCCACCTTTCTCACAAAAATAAACATCCTTAAATTATTTTTCTATATTTTGTCATAATAAGAGAGCAGTAATAACTAGTAACATATATTATATGTATAAATTGTAAAGGTCCAAAATAAATACCAAGGATATTGAGGTAATAACACTAAACATAACTATATGACCTGAAGTTAAAAAAAAAAAAATTTTCTTCCCACTCAATCTAGACCTGTGTCTAAAATAGAAAACAGTGGAACAAACAAATTTTTCAGTCCACTTATTTTATACAAGACAAATTAAATGCACTTTGGTTCATTAGAGACGAATAGTTCAGAAGGATCAAAGCTTATGCAATACAATCATTATTAATGGAATTTAAGTACCTAACACTTACACAAGATTCATAGCTTTCTTTTCCTCTTCAATACTGTCTAAGAGAGTGAGCGGCCGTGTTGGGGGTAGCTCTACATTCTCTGGTTCTTCCTGATTGAAGGCCGATGTGATTGCAATTTTGCTTGTGGTCTTGCTGAAGGAGAAACAAACACTCCCCTTTGCAACTTCACTCTCCTTGCCACTGAGATAAAAAGAAAAGAAGTTGAGACAAGGCTTCAGGAAACCTACAGCATTCAATGAAAACATAACATACACAACATAAAAATTTGAAAGGCCATCAACTTTTCATATTTCTCTAATGCATTCAAAGTCAAGAATGTTAGGGTGACAGAAGAAGTATCTAGAATTTCCTTTTTACTGTACTCAACACTCGGCAGATATTTCAAAGATCCACGGTTCTTTATCTTGTGAATATCAGTGGTTCTACTTGTATTTCAAAATAGCCATTTCCAAGGCTGTAAGATATAAAAGAGAAACAGACTAAATGCTTTTATTTAGTATAATAATTTCATAGCGATACAGAAATAAGTTTACTATATAGCTTAACCATTATTCATACATCGACTAATCAAGCAATGAATAAGTGAGAAATCACAAACTTTTTATCAGGAGGAGGATCAGTTGGCAGAAGAATGGTGTTCAGGTCCTCCACTATGCTCTGAGAACATAAGCAATACGAAGAGATACTATCACTACATTAAACAATACAACAAGGACATACCTGAGTCTGTCATAAATTACATTGTGTTCAAGTGCTACACTATTTTTAGTTTACCTCAACGGCCAGCTCCTACAAAATCAAGTACATGTAATACAACTGCATATAACGATGAACAAAAGTTTTGAAAAGTAAAACTATTCAACAAGGGCATTCAAACTTGAGTTCAACGAAGTAAGTCGGCTCTATAATTTTAACATAGCTTTCATGGTCATAAATGCTTTGATCTTTTTCTTTACATTTTACTATGAAAAAAATTAGAATAGTATCAAAACACTTTTAATGTGTGGTTGCTCTGTGTTACTTGCACAGAGATTTCTAAAAAATGCATCTCTCAGTATTTGAGATACTTGCCTAATTAACTTGTTTTTAAAATAATTCTTTTCCAAAACTGTCTTTTCAATTACAAGCCAAACCCGAGTGGAAACCTTAGGGGATATTTTAAAAAAAAGGTTCGGCAGAAAAAAAAAAAAAAGAAGGAAAAGATTATTGCACCATTTAAAAATAAAGCCATAAACTTCAAACAGATTTTTCAATGACACGAGCTGTAGAGCTAATTTCTACAAACAAATCTTCCAGGTAAGACAAAATAATGAGCTAATTCCTTTCAATAACAAAATAAATGTCATGCCTTGCTTACAGTGTCCTCCAAGACTGCAGGACTCCCAGGGGGAAGAGGCACATCTTCAGTCTTGATTGGTGGAGGAATTTCTATCTTTGACATATCCAGCTGGAAAACATTATAAAGCAAGTGTCAGACAAGGTTATTCTGCAAAACGAATGAGAGGAATACATGAAATATACACACTCAAAAACAAACTTTTTTATTACTCAAAGACACAGATCTTTCAAGTAATCACTAAGCTATGTTTTTTTAAGTACATTAAATGAACATTCGTAGACTACAACTCAATTTTAAGTTACAGTAAAAAGTGCTTTAATAACATTCTAAACTGATCTACTCAGTACTTTTTTGACAGTACTTCAGACAGATGAAAAGATAATGAAAATGAGCATAGTGAGTTACAACAACCCAGTCTTGCACCCTCACTGCTTTTGTTTGAAAACTTTGTCGGCACTCCTCTTCACCAGAACATGAATTGATATATCTGACTCGGTGACTCAATTACAAATGTTAAAATCAAATTATCTGAACAGTAGGCATTTCTCTCACATCAACTTACTTCATGACAGACAGATTCTGCTTGGGTCATAGGCAACTGAGGGCCAACCTCTGGATGAGCAGTCAGGGTGGGAACTGACTCTACTTCTTCTCCTGCCACTGACAAATTTGGTTTTCCCATCGTGCCGATTTCAACTGTAGTTGGAATCTTTTTCCATGTGGACAAAGAAGTTTGCAATGGCAATTAAGAAAAATCACTATCATCATACATTCAGGGAATTCAGTAGTGGGCTGCTGAACAAGGAAAGTAGACATGGCTATTCAGTTAAGTTATGCTTCAAGTTCGGGTTTATAAAGGGGTTTTTGGCGCTTTTACTATTTCAAGATTCATATTATTATGTATTAAGTTGATTTCTCCAAGTCACATTTTTTTTTTCATAATTTTACAGATTTGCCACAGTCAAGTAGTAATAAAATTCAACACTTAATAAACACAGTGTTATCTGTATTTTTTTTAAACCACTGTTATGCACATCAACTTGAATCAAGCGAACTGAATGCAACTGTGCCGCAACTTCATAATAAACATCTCTAGTATTTTGTCAAATAATACCTCATGATTCTTTGGCATACATCAGCAAAATATGGCTTCCTCATTATAAAGCAGAAGAATATTCCATTCCATTTACTTTACCATTATGCACTTATTAAAATTGATATATATATATATATTAGTTGGGGTTTTTGGTATAAAGATGGATTTCATGCAGTTCTACTCTAACATAATGAAAATCATCAGTCACAGCAAGTCACCACAAGTCTATCCCATTAATATTCTGACAATGACAACATCATGGATGGGAGAAAAATAAGATTACCTGGCTTGCATTTTTTGGTGTGGAGGCAGAACGAGCAGCCATAGAACGAGTGGAGGAGCGTGTTGTCGTCCTCACAGTTGTAGTAGGAGCTTTGATAGTAATCTTTGGCTCCGTTCTGCTTGCCGCCTGGTGGAAACATTATAAAAAAATGTTGAACATAGAATTAGTAAGCTAATTATGGAAAGCACATCACCGAGACCGAAGTTCAATACTTGTCATATCTGCATGGAACCTTGATTGAAAGACGGAATTTGTTATTGACAAATAAAGCAATTTTACTATTTTATTGTTTTTAAGTACTAGGTGAAGAAGAATAAAAGAAAACTGGCCAAGGAAATCCTAAATTAGGTAAACTATTCGCTTAGAGAAGCATTTCTCCTCACTTTTGTAGATGCAACCTTTGACAGTGGGGTTGCTGCTTTAACAATGTTTGCCTTGATCCCGACATTCACAGGTGAGGACTGCACAGCAGGGGAAGGTGTATCCGACACAGACACAGGCATGGGGATCTTGCTGGGGCTCAGCTCACTCCCTCCTGAAGCGAGTACTGCTGCATTATCTGGGCTGGCAGTGCTGGTGGGAACTTGTGTTGGTGGGGATGTCCCTTCATCACTTGCCAATGCACACGTCTGTCAGGACGTGTATTAAGAATAAGAAAATATAAGAAACATATTTTTTCCTGTTGTAGACGGAATACTAATCTTCAGTCACAGGGTATAAATTATAAGATAGCGTCTTTTTGGTATCAAGCCTACAAGACGGACATAAAAACAATAAATCAAATCAAATGAAACAGCATTCAAATATCATCTTTTCTTTTCACATCATCTTTTTATGAAACAAACAGCATTTCCATTTTCATCACAACTCACTTTTGATTTGATATACCAGCCAAATATGAATACCACTTGCCAAAGGGAGAAGTCATCCACTGGCCCATACAGCAAGCCATGTACTCTTAACTATTTTTAAGCTACATTAGAATTCTTTTGTATTAAAAAATAGAAAGAACATCTAAAAAAAAATCTAAACCTAATTCCCGTTAGTAAAATCCTCCGACTTTCAGCATTATTAGTAAGTAAAATGTTTATTTACTCATAAACTGTTAACTACAATCCTTCCTTCATTACTGAACTCGATGGGAAAAACAACCAAATTGCAAGCCCCCCACCACCATTCAACATTACCTGCAGTTCTGATGCAGCTTGCCTCCCAGCACTGGGCTTTGTTCCTCCATCTTTTTTCTGGCTTCCAGTCTTTCCTGCAGGGGTGAAAAAGAAAAAAAAAGCCCATGCTGAACATTTGGTCAGTGAAGAGGACTGAGGCCTGACCCTCTCTCACTCGACTCAAGAGGTACGGGTGGCCTTTTCTCATTCCCAGTTCACCCTCCTATGCCTTTTACAAGTATTTTTCACGTATATGAAGAAACATCTTTTTCTTCTTCTTTTTTTTTCTTTCTTGTATCTCAGTCTTAACAGTCCATCGGGCATTGCTGAACAGGAGGCTAAATGAAAGAGTAAATTGTAATTTCTTACCCACATTTTATGGACTTGATTTTCTTTTTTCTATTCCGCCACAAACTTCATTCTTTTTAACAAACCTTGTTGTTAGCAATCTTTTCCACCTTGTTTTAAATCTTCATGTACGAAAAGGCCCAAAGCCTCTTACACACGGACTTGTGTCAGAATGTAATAGAGAAGAGCTTACACACTTTATAAATCCTTCGTTTATCCTCCTAAGCCAGCCTGTTCAGAAATGCCCACAGGCTGTGTAACTCCAGATACATTTGTGTAATAGATACATTATATAGCCAAGGCTGGAGGTGGCGGCCAAACAGCTCATTCCAGTGGATGCCGCTACCTTCCCACAAAGTCATGAGTACAAATTACAAAGAACCAACGGTGCAACAGACAAAAAAAAGCAAGCTACATGACAACCTCTGTGCAAGGGACTAGTGCCAAGGAAGAAACCCAGACCATCACAGGCGAGCAGAAAGATGGGAAAGTTCTGGTAGGGGAATGAGAGCAGATTGGAGACTGGTCTGTTACATCATCTTCAACTCCTTCGAGAAGATGGTTACACTGACGTCAGTCTATGACATCGTATGTTTATCACAATGCTGATTTTTTTGGAGTTGTAGATCCTATAAATGATGTGTAACTTCTTTAAATATACCAGAGCTAGAAACAATTTTCATACTGTAAGTGAGGTGATTGCTGTTGAAAATCAGGGATGAAGCAATACGTAAATCATAGGTAGGAACATTTAATCTCTTTTTTCTTCAGAGAATTTTCATTTCTTTTTTTTTTTTTTTAGTTCTCTCATGCAAACCGGGCGTTTGCTTAGGGAAGGGAGGTAGAATGCTTGGAAACAACAACAAAAAAAAGTGAGAAAGGAAGCTGCAACACTGCCATCAGTAGTATTATTATAAGTTAGATGCACACAAAGGGAGGGAAATTAAAGAAAAAAAAAAAAAAAGAAGACAACAAAAATTTGCCGAGCAGCTAGGTATCTCACTTCACCCCCCTGCTCATGGCACACGGAAACCAAAAAAAAAAAAAAATTGCTGTTAAGTTATGGGTACAGGTATAAATGAACAGCTTGGGTTTTAAATATGTAGCCAATACTAGATAAAGAGAATGGGGTTGCATAAGTCTATTGCCTAAACATGATACTCATTTGTTTAATCTATCAGGGCAGCATCAGATGCCAGGAGACTTTTGCATCTGAGATGCAGGTAGCGCAAGGAAGCTTTTCCAATAAAAGTATTCAAAGGAGACTACACACAGCCTATGTCCCTACCTCAAAATGTTTACATTTATAATTACTTGTGTACTAATAATTGGTAACTACAACGGAAATGATCAAGTCAGGAAACTGTGTTACAAGCATCACAAGAGACAAAGGACTGCCTCTCTAAATTCTGTGCTTTACAAAGAAAATTGTTCATCTTGAGAGCCAGCAGTTTTTGTTTTTTTTTAATCATTATTTATTCCCTTTGGAATCTCAAGTAGACGAATATGAACACTAAAAACTTCTTTTTCAACTGGCACAGACTACTGTCGAAATGAGAAATGAAGGGTCTTCACAGACATTTCATTCAAGTTGATATGACGCATAGGTATATGTTCATTCAAATGACTTGGGTTTTTTTCCCTCTCCTATCTGTGAAGTATTTGCACTTTGAGTTTAGTGTTGTTTGCTTCTTTTTTTTTTTTGCTTAGAAAATGGAACATGGGAGTGTTGCTATACCCGTGGGTCATCCAAAGAAAAAAAAATGTTAGTAAACCCCAGACTTGTTATAAGATGGACAACTATAAAAAGAGAATGCAAATAAGGTGTTCAAAGGGGTAAAAAAGGTAAAGAAAACAGTAATAATAAGACAATGTATGAAACATGCTTGATTAAACATAGGCATACATAATCATACACATGACTAACTAAAAGCATCTAGGACACTAATCAACACAAGTAAGATGTAATGATTAAAGTTAATCTATTTATTATTTCAGTCATCGTTGATGCCTCTGATGATCAAAACCCAAGCTCACGCCTGTTTCCTATATGATTTGCATTTTTTTAAAAACTTTTTTTATTCCCTGCTTCAATTTTGTTTGAATAAATGCATTTATTATGCAGGATTCCATACACATTTTTTTTTTAAATTCTTGTTTTATGTCCTAGTTTCATTCAAAAGAAATGATTTCAGGAGAAGAAATGTCAATCATTTAATTCCCTTTACAGAATTAGTTTGAAAAAAATGAACTTTATAAAACAGGTAATGAGGCGGATTTACCAGAGGTTTTCAACCAAATGAGCCGGTTAAACACAATGATGGCAACTCAATGAGGGTGACGTGACGACTAATTATGCTCATACATGGAGATACCAGCCAGGTGGATGCAGATGTAAATATACAATACTGGTGTCGATGAAAAATGAGACAGCAGAGAGCAAGAAATCAAGAAAAAGATGTAGAGAGTGTACAATATTGTACTTCCATGCCCCCTGCTCCAAGGGTAAAAACGGTTATCAAACAAAATCAAGCAACTGTTACAAACTGAAAAGAAAAGGTATATCTACCAGTTGAAACGGGGAACCATGATCATTTCTGCATCTACCAAATGTATTTTTTTTTCAATATGTAAATGTACAATGTTACATGCACAGTAAAATATTTACCCATATCGCATCTAAAATATATCAGAAACAATCCATTTTGGGGTAATTAATAGTGTATTAAGTACAAGATTTTAAACTTAACAATCAACAAAAACAAATGAGACAATACTCAAAGGCAAACTGAAAATCTTACACCGGTTTAATTAAGAAGTTGCATCAGCGAAACTGAAAAAAAAAAATCTTATCTAAATTTAAACTGTATTCTTGGTAATCTTATCAATGACCAGAGAATGATATAGCAGCCAGTATTTAAAAAAAAAAAATTAAAACAGAACACCATATCACCTATAGTTTAAACATGTTCATGTACTTGAAATCATCTTCCAAAGATGTGTCCTAATTATTCTAAAGGTTTTGGTTGTATTACAAGACAATATGATTAATTTTGTCATATAAAAACATTTGTGGATTATATTATGCTGTTAGCGGTGTACATTTTATCAAACAATAAAGGAGGAAAAAAACTTAGCGCCACAAATATTGTACATAATATCTTTAACTCCAAGACTGGCTATAATTGAAATATATGTACACTTCTCCATGTTTTCTTTTACAATAGATGGCAAATTTTACTGAATGAGAAAATTTACATTAATTTAATTTTTTTCCATTAAAACTTTTCTTACAAACAAAAACCGAAGATGAAAATGTTTACGTAATGTCTAGGCAAGAAAATATTTGATGTTTAAGAAAATCCTAATTTACATTTTATGTTGTTACTTTATCCAGAGGCAAAAAGTGAAAAGGCACACTTCATGCTGTCATTGACTACATAAATATAGAGAATAATGAGTGGGTAAATAGTCACCTCCATTTTCTTAGAGAATCTTGTCTTAATCTGGAAATCATAGATCTTCTTTGAGGTTCATAACTAATATAAGTCAAATCTATTGCACCAATCCTTAACAAGTTCTGATTCAGTTATTATCAAATAGAAATAAATGTTTGCAGTCTATTGGAGCGTCTACAGAGAGAGAAGGACTAACAATTTTCTCTATGACAGTTTCAAGTTTTTTCAGTAGAAGAACATTTATTTTGAAAAATAACTAAAAACTGCAATTAAATCATGGTAAAGTATTCAACTAACAATGGATCATGAACATTATCTGATCATCATCCTGAGCAATCACATATTTTTTTCTGTTCTTATTTAAATCTAATACTGAACAGGCAGGTTTTTTCAGGATCCTTTTCTTTTTTTTTTTTATATGAATACAGTGAAAATTTGCCAGTTACATACTATTATGTTATTATCACGTAAAGATGTCAGCATGACAAGTAAACACGCTCCCAACCCAGCTAAAAAAAAATAAATCAGTAACATAATGAGCATGTTAGTTTCTCACCTATGCTATGAGCCAATACATGAGTAACACTATCATGCAAACAAATGATCCTTGTGGGCTGACTGATCTCAATCTCAGTTAATAAACAAGCATATCACGTTTTACAGCAATCAAAAGAGAGGAAAGGTGAAGCTTTCAACCAAAATTTAAGAATGTTATCAACCAGTGAGCAAGAATGGTACCAACTCTAGCATAGAAATAACATCTTGCAACGAATAGTCACACCCTGACAGTTCATAAAAATAAATTTAGCTGTTTTTTTTTTTATTGTGGCATTCCAATGAATCCTAATCCAAAGCAAGTCAACAAAGGAGAAGAAAAATTTTCCAAGACAATACATAATACATAAACAAACTAATGCAAAATATTAGGAAAAGCATACTAGCCTCAGTTTATATTGAGCTTGCAACAAAGCGGAGATTTAAGAGTACCAGAGCAAGTGATGTATACTCCATGGGAAAGGGTGATGAAAAACACTACACAGAAAAGGCTCTTCTTTATGCTTTCTTTTTTTCTAAATTTGGGGAAGATTCCCAGTAGTTCAGCTACACAAATGAGAAAGAAAGTTAAGCCACCGTGAATGTTGAATTTAACACGTTAGATTGTGCGCATATCTCACTCACTATTAATACCCAGATCAAATATTTTAGTCAAAACAGGTAAAAAAAATACAAAAAAAAAACACCTTATGCGCTTTTAATTGAAAAAAAAAAAAAAGAAAGAACAGTGGGAAAAGATCAGCAAGGCGAAGCTATTGAGCTATCAAAGACACCCACGACATTCTTGTGATATCATTTACACTGTACGTATCAAACATACCTTTCACGAAAACACAAACGTTTCTTCTAATCAAGACATCTAATTTGGTGAAACCTATCTTTGATTTTGAGGACAAAAAGGTTAATAAGAATTTTTGAATGAAAGGATTCATTTCAAGATTAATACAAACAAACATACAGAGACAGGATTATCCCAGTTAATTAATTCGATGACTAGTTCTCAAAAACTACTAGACAGTGAAGAGCTGAATGAATGTGGCAGTGTAAATGTCCTCACATCACGTCATAATAGCAAATGCTATAAGAGCCCTCAATCTCTTTTCGCTTGAAAGAACATCAAATTTTTTTTTTTTTTTTTTTTCTGGATTACATTTGTATATTACAGAATGGTGTTCACAAATTTCTCTTCTGTATAAAAACAAAATACGTTTACTCCGAAATGCATTCACGGGCACTTTAATAATATGTCTAAATCATCAATATAAAAAAATAAATAAAATTAAATATGAACAAAAAGCTTACATTTCTCAATACAGTGGCTAAGCAGGGAAATAGGAAAACAAGGGTGAGGGTATATATCTTTTTTTTTACAACAAACTGTGCGCAGCAGAAATGCCATTCCATGGAAAAAGCCACAAAAAAAAAAAAAAAAAAAAAGAGAGCAAGAGATAGAGGACAGAAGGGGAGAATGTCATCCACACAAATACATCTAGAAAGAAATTTATCTCATCCCACTTTACAGAACTCACAAATTCACAACATTTTTGACAATATACAATCAACTTGGGTGAACTCAACCCGTTTTAGCAACAAAACAAAATGTACGATAGGCCACTGATTGATTCCTACATTAACATGCATTAGAACGCTTTGTGATAGTGTATTAAAGGAATTCGTACTAACACTATGGATTTGAATAAAAAAGCCGGCATTGCTGTTTTTTTTACATTTTTCCCATTAATATTCAGTACACTGTAGGTGACGCATGAATGATATTCAAAAGTAGTTTATCAACAAAGGTTTTATGCTCTTTTTTTTCAATATCTACAGATTCGAAGCACACATTTCTTAAAAAAAAAATACGACCTGAGCTTTCCTCATTTCAACGGACTGCATTTTAACAGTTTTCACAAATCAAAAAGTTGTGTACAACTTTAATGTAGGATTTATTTTAGGATTATGAACACTGTAAAATAACTGCCTTTTCAGGGATATAAATTCCACTCAGATCTGATAAGACTACCAATCACTATCAACTGACTTGACCGCACTATATTTTCCATTCGCCTTGACCAAAAAAAAAAAAAAAAAAAGGAGAAAAAACAAAAACACAACCCCCCTTAAGAGGAAGGAGAAAAATAAAAAACAACACGTTATAAACATACCTCAAAAAATGTCCTTAGATTCCATTTCCTGAACTAAAGAACAACACAAAGCACTTTCAAGAACCGCCAAATCAAAACTGAATCAAACACATAGAAATCATATTACGACAAAAACAGTACCCGACAACAGGGTGTTCAGATCCAAAACGGCCAAGAGCAAAATGCAGTACACTATAATAGCTTTGTGAGAGGCAGAAGGCAGGCCAAGTGCTAATAGTCTTTGTGGATGCGAGCAGTTGTATTCCAGTTGAGCAGACAGAGACAACAGTTAAATTGGGTCATAGAAGACCAACACCAGTGGGTTCCAATAAACATGCTTTTAGCTTCCTTACACACTGCCTAATTTGATCTTAACAGAAACATTCTTAGGAATAAGGGTAAAAATAAAATGACACATCTTCATCAACCTAACTTTTCATCTCTTGAAAAAGAACAAATATGCAAAGCATAAATCGAAATGAACCCATGCCATTGATTTAAAAAAAAAAAAAAGACAGTGCAGGTTTCGCAATGAATTTTTTTTTCATATACAAATATAAAGAGATAACCAAACTTTACATTTCCAAAATGAATAAGGAACAACTTAAATTAATACAAACCCACTCATGCCCATCACAACGGTGAGCAGTCTCAACCCACACCAGGGTTTATTTTATTGTTAAGACGTCAATTCCACGATATACAAACAAAAATGAATAAATGGAAGCAAGAACACACTAACAGCAGATGCGTTAATGAAATGGGGTGAAATAAAATTAAAAGAAAAAAGATCTACAACTGTGGCAATAGGTGTACCTCATCGAGCACCTAGAGAAATATCAGGGTAAAGAAATGATTAGTTATCAAATACTGCAATAATAGTGCAGTGGCGGTCAGAGCAAAATAAAGAAGTAGACTCAGACAGTAAAGAGGCAGAACATTGGCAGTGCACAGGTAGAGATGAAGATAAAGGGAAAGAAGATGAGAAAGAAAGACAGAAAACAGGCACTACAAAAAGACATGAGACACATTAAGTAAGACAACAAAAACAAACTTACAGAAACAGGGAGATAAAAAAAAAAATCATAAAAAGACTGATGAATTCAGAAGGGAAGGCAGCAAAAGTGATCCATGTGACAGAACAGCAATGTAGTACAGGAATGTAGATATCATAAGGTACAATTCATTATTGTGACAGTCATAGAAACGACTCTGAAGTCTTAAACTGTATCTAACAAGTATTTTTTTTTAAAGTGCGCCAAATATTTTTTTTTTACTGCAACTTTGCTGGTATTATGATCAGATCAACAAGCTCAAAGTATTTTAGCATCTCACAGTAAGCCGTAAAATACACTTTCACTTTGATTACTAAGAGTTTTTTGGGTCTTCAACCAGATCAAATAGAAAAACTTGATACGAAGCACAAATACACCAGGACCTTCAAGTTCAGGTTAAGTGACTCAGTTAGAATTAAAAGAGTATTAGTTAAATCGAGCTATTTGAAATAAACATTAACAACTCTCATGAACAAATAGAATAAAGAAAGCTAACATGAGAAACAACTTCAAAAACTGTTATGGCACTGACATCATTGTTTTCAAAATTGAAAGCATCTTCTATAAAACAAATTAAAAACCCTCATCTGAAACTAAGATACAATGTATGAAGTAAAAACTTAAAAGTTACTGGTAACTTATTTTTTAAAAACTGCTGAAAAAGTGTGTTTTTTTTTTAAACTTTAAGAACTGACCATCTGTTCTTCCTTCAAATTTCCCTTGTAATTAATTCCCCAAACCATCCTCAATGAATGTTTAAATGTTGACGTTAAACGACATCAGGCGGGGAGGGGACAGTAGTCAGAGATAAAAAGGAATTCAACTCAAGCCTACAGTGCAAGACACTTACCTTGAGCAAAGCCTGGCTAAAAAAAATCTTCTGGGTTTAAAAGCTTTTCCTATCCATTGTAACCCTCACTTCTTTCACCTCCCCCCAAAGACAAGCTTTACAGATCTTTTCAATGTAACAAATTATATGCGAATATGTTCAGCAACATTTACAAAAAAAAACTTTGTGTATTGATTTGGACAACTTCTTTTGATCAAATAAGACAGCAGGATGCCTGTGCAGAAACCAAGATTTTATCAATGTAAGTTAAGTTGAGAAAATGAAGAAAAATCATTGAGAAAGATCTACCAAAATCGGACAATAAAGATGTCTATGCATAGGATAGTATGTGTTTATACAAATGAATATAATATATATGTTGATACTATGAAATGCTTTTAGCTGACTGGAACAAACAACAAGTACTGGACCTCAATTAGTAAAAGGCCATGCTCTTTTGACAACAATGCTAACTGTTCAAGTTCTAACAAACTGGATCCCTTATCGGGACTTAAGTCTTGTAGTTTGCCTTACAAGCATACCTACTATTCAATGTTTTGAAATGAAATTATATTTTAAAAAGGCAAACAAATTGATTATAACAATGCATTAAACTTACAGGTAAAAATTGCGATATAAAATCAGAGCATATCTAAAAAGCATGGCCCTTTTCAGTGCAGGAGACAAAGGAAACCTGTCAGAACAACAAACGCACCCAAAAACTCATGCATACAGAAGCCAATAATTAACAATCATTAAGAAAAGTTATACAAGGAAGCAGACCTGACTGAGGAAAGATGTTATGATGGTAATCAAAAAAGTTTTAAGACCCAAGTCTTTGAACAGAAAATCAGCCACAGCCAAAGCTAAATACCCCCGCCCTCCCCTGTCCTCCAGCATGATAAGCATTTAATTTATACTGAACTTTCAATGGTCCTTTTTCTACTTCTGTATAGTAGAAATGCACAACTTGTTCCATTCTTGTTGTAGCTGGTAAGTAATTGTTCAACGCTAATAAATCACACTTAAGAGTGAGAAAAAATATAAACTAGCACGTCTGTAGAGAAAATAAGCGTGCAACAGCAACTAATTTTCAACTAGTCACCACTCCAGTGGGTGTGCTGATGGTAAGTGGAAAAGAGTTGATTTTAGGTGATTGTTGCACTAAAAGTAACCCTAGCTTTACATTAATTGCTGAACAATATTTGATAACATTATGTGAAACTGATTTCAAAATTTCATAATTTAAAATCAAAGATTATTGTTTTTAAATAAAGGTAAATGCATGGATTGAAACAAAATTCAGGTAACATTTTCATGTGAAGAAAAAATTGTTTTTTAATCCCCTTCGATGTTTCTTTCATTTATAGCACTTTTGTAAAATGTATCCTATAAATATCGCTCATGACAGGGTTAGGATGGTTCAAAACAAAGAGTTCGCTTACAGTAAAGAAGGCTGTGATGTGAGTTCAACGATAGTAACTAGGAGAAAGGAAGCAGGCCCTGTACATCTAGAACAATTACCAATAAGGATTTTGAAGCATGCAAAAGCATCACCCATACGACAGGATTAATACATCTCATTGCTCAGTTCGAGATCAACTGCATCTCTCATTTAAACAAAAGTGAAAATTAAACAAAATGTATTTAAAAAAAAAAAAAGTACAAAGGATGCAGAAACTAATACTGAAGTGTGTCTCTTATGGCAAAAAGGGGAGCAGGTGAGAAAGTAAGGACCATGATGATGAAACTAGATATGAATGTCAAGAAAGTAAATGGGGATTCTTCTTGTTTTCACAGACCCAAAGAGTACAAAAACATCCATCAGTAATGTTTACTAGAGATTTCACTTTCATTGTATATCACCACTAACATTATAATTAATAAACAAATGGAAACTTGAGTAGAGATTTTGAACCTTTCAGAAGTTTCTTTGTACAACACGAAGTTTAAAAAGTCTAAACCAAAGGGAAAGCAAACTTTGTGGTGTGAAAACTGCTACGAACAAAATAGAATTTTAGTAGACATATAATTTTCCCTGATGTACAGCAGAACATAAACAGATATGTTCAGCATTGCACTCAAAACATTAAATGGGAGGGATTAAGAAAAGAAGCAGAGAAATTTAAATCCCTTCTAATCTTCTCCTGCTTTTTTGAGTCCTGCATTAGGTCAAATTAAAAATTATTTAATAAAGCATTATTTTTGTAATTAATTTTCCTCAACAGCATGCCTTTAAAAGCATACCAAGCTCCCCTAAGATTTATCTTTGTAAGATTCAAACTGATAAAATTTTCAACTCCTTTTGGAATTCAGTGTTTCTACAAGAATCTTGTGTATATTTTTATCATTCAAAAATAAAAACCAAACAAACAGGAGTTGACATAATTAAGACAGTCAATCACACTGGTTTGTAAGATGTTGCGATTGGCTACTAAGCCAGTTTTCGGCTGGTGTAATACAAAAATTATGGTTTGATATGAACCAATCATACTCACTAAGCTGATCCATTGAAAACCAACAGACGGGCTTAAGCCTGAAATTTTCAGCCGAGAATCAGCCATGATAAATATCATTATTATTGTCATAAAGGTCAACAAGGGTTAAGAAGCTCTGCTCCCTTCACAGGATATGTATGACTTTTACTATGAAAAAATAAATTTAAATACCACATATATACTGTGAGTAATCGATGACTAGTGACTGAAAAAAAGGATGAAAAAAGAAATAAAATCATTGCAAACATGAGACAGACAATGTAAAATACACATTATGGAGGGGGCAGGAGGTTACCAAAAAAAAAAAAAAAAAAAAATTGCCAGATCTCGCTCAGCGACTCCAAAAGTTGTACCTTGAGAAATATTTTTGTTTTATATAATCTCAAGTCGTCATAAAGTGCAACACAAATAAACTCCTGGGAAAAAAGGAAAACATAAAACACCATCTTTTTGTAGAACCTAACTGCAGAATTTTCCCCATTCCTTGATTCCAATGTGGTTGGTATTTTCTGTCTAAGTTTGACATCACGTACATATCTGAATGTAAGCCTTGATCCTTGATTATTTTATATAATTATGTAGAATATGTACCTAATCTTCAATGTTTGTGATGATCTGTCACAATGAGTGTGCAACGAGCACAAATGTGGGGATTTTTTTTTGTTCTGTTTTTTTTTTCTTGGTCAGTAAAAAAAAAAGGCTACCTTTTTCCTTCATAGCAGCATTAGCAGCAACAGCAGCATCACGCTTCCCACTTGGCTTCATGGCTGCTCTGTTCACCACCTTCTGTTAGTGTTGCCTTCTTTAAGCTTGATGAAGATATCGGTCAGGAATCCTGCATACATGGAGTTAAATGTTCAAGCAGTTGCACCAAAATTATCATGAAAGCACAGAAAAAAATGGGTTCTTTACATTTTTTAGTATCAAATGAAGAGATATCACTAGCAGATCTTAAAGGGTGAAGATGCAATGAAAATAATACACAAAGTTTCAGGTGACAGGTTTCATGTTAAGAAATGGGAAAGTCAGTCTGACAAGTATACACTCATTGCTGCTTTTATTGGTGACAAATTTGGTTTGTCTCTATGAGTCGAATAAGAGATTGTTGACATTTATGAGGTTTGTTACATTGATATTGCTAAATCTTCCTGGTGTAAACAGTGAGTGCAGTCCTTAAAAGACAAAAGAAGTGTTTCATTCACGTCAGTCAAGTGATGTTTGACACATCTGCGTTCCTCTAAGCACAGCTGTGACCCCTCGTTTTCGCTTTTCATCAGGTCAGTTTGTTGCAATATTTTTCATAAATTTTCAACTTTGTGAAGTTCAGGAGCATTGACTTAGTGCTTGTCTCCTTCTTGTATTTACAAATTGTAAAATTAGTAAAAAGTTATAATTCTGGCATAAAATGGGTTGACTTACGAAGACTTACTAGCTACATGGAGAACTAAAAGTAAAAGAACTGAGACATTACCTGAAAGAAAATTTTCCTTTTTAAATACAGCAACTAATGGGTTTCCTCTTGAAGCAGCTGTGTCTAGTCAACTGTAAAGAAAACAAAAAAATCAATAAAAAGATGCTTCAAGTAACTAGGTCTTGAATTCTAATGTATGCAGTCTACATTTATAGTCAAACCTGCCCAGGACGGAAACAGAAAGGAAGGAAAAAGTTTCCGTCTTGCGCAGGTTTCCGTCTTAAGGTGGAAAAATAAAGGATACCGAAAATAAGTATCCTTAAAATAAGTTACTTATAGAGGAACTTACTCCTCTTGTGTGCATACAAAGGATACTTATTTCCAGTCAGATTTTGGGTCCATCTAGAGAAAAACCTCACTACACATGTGTTTGATAGGGTAGATTCAATCTACAGTCGAACCTGCCTAGACGGAATCCTGTCTAAGATGGAAACCTGCCAAGACGGAATCTTATTTTTTCCCCCGTGATTAATCCCTACATATCGTCGCCTATCTCACAAAGTGGCGTATCTGGATTTTTTACATTTTTCAGGAGAGCCGTCTAAAGTTTTGGTCATTC
>JBDFRD010033205.1:0-15093 GCA_039654405.1 Bullina lineata | reverse complement strand
CTCTCTCTCTCTCTCTCTCTCTCTCTCTCTCTCTCTCTCTCTCTCTCTCTCTCTCTCTCTCTCTCTCTCTGCATGTGCTTGTACAATAAAATAACCTTTTGTGTCCTGTTTTTTTTTCCCCACAGCCTCGAGGTCGGAAGCCTGACTCTATGGCCTAGCAAGTTTCTGACTGACTGCATAAAACATAGGGAAACCAGTTTGCAATATGGACTATGCTTCCGTGTTGTAAAGTTCTTTATTTCAAGCTTTGTGAACACAAAGTCGAGGGATTTGAACATTGTTTTGCCCTGGGGCATGCTCAATCTATACCTTCTTTCAGTCAGTGCAGGAGGATAAAGCTTTGGAAGGTGTTTCAAGGGAATGGAACTGAGAAACTTGTGAAAAGATTTCTCAGCAGTCTAATAAGATGCGACTACGCAATCTTCTTGTTGTGGTCAATGGAAGATTCAGCCTTTCATTGTTTTGGTGGGAATTTTTTTGTCCTTATTTATGTTAGCATTTTGTATTTCAAAGTCAGCATATTATGTACACTAGTTGTTGAATTTGGTACTGTGATAAATACAGCACTCTGAAAACATTTCATTTTTTTATCTTCTTCGTTAATGTAATTGTTTTTGAAACAGACTTCCTCTAAGAAGCTTTGGATGCTGTAAACATGTTTCAACTGATTTTCAAAAGAATTGAAAATGTCTCTTGGCCTGTGATCTCATAAATCTAAAAGTGAAACAATGATGCTGTGAGTCTCATCTATTTGCTCCTTCCTGTCTCCACTTTAATGTCATTATTTTAAATTCTTTTTAAGCTGAATAGGAATGCCTGATTTATAGCACTCATACCATAGTTCTTAAATTACAACAATATAACAATCAGTCAATGAAGCATTTCTATCAATAACCAAATAAAGAACTCATCGCACATTTTGTGAACAGCATGGTCTTAAGACATGTCTGCACAGATGGAGCAAAAGTAGTTGACTCACGAGCCTTCAAAAGCAGAAACTTGCCTTTTTGAAAGAAGAACATCATTGCATTTACAGGATTGGCAAATTTTCTGTACAGCTTAGAAAGTTTTTACATCGAAAAAAAATTTGATATTCAAAAGTCCTTAACTCTTTCATAAATTTCTTTTTAATTATATTGTTTATGTTAATGTTCACTACAAATTTATAATCTTGCCTCATTTACTTCTGTATTCACATTCATTACATGCAATATTTTTAAAGTTTATTTTCAAGTGATAATGTAAATGTTCAATGTGTATGAATGTGCACATTTATTTGTGTATGTGTATTTAAAAAACGTTGGTCCACTGGTTAAAAATATATTATGCACTAGTGTAAGTCACAATCAGGAAAAAAAATAATTGTGCAATCACAGTTTAATGTCCTAACAGTTTAGTCATCAAAAGAGAGAATGAAATTGGAAAATGTTGTTACGTAATAATTCCCGGTTTATGCAATTTCATATATTTCAAATGCAGAACCTGGCATTATTTCAATTTGATTATTCTGTGAATGGGAAAACTTAATGTTTGTCAGTATAATAATACTTAATAATATTTAATGAAATAAATAATGTATGTTTAATTCAACACACCTATAACCACTAACTTCAGAACTATGTCTACATAATTTTTTGTGGACTCATTTTCTACTTCATACTTCACTGTTGAATGGCTGGGCAGGCTTGCAAATGAGAAGCTAGAAGTTATGATATGAAGGGGTGGAGAAGTGGAGGCAGCATGATTTTCATATGAAGAGAGGAATCATCATTTGTTTAACTCACTTTGATACCTCAGCAATTGTTAATTCAAAGTAGTTGTGTTGCTCCGAAAGATTTTGAGCTAAACTGTACTGCAGTTCTTAATTTTGAGGGCCACAGTGTTATTTTCCAGGTATTTATGTATTTTTCACTTATGAAATTGTGTAGTCATTGTGTATAATTACCCAAACTGTACTTGTGTGTTCAGGGCATACTGGCGGGGTGTTTTTTATTCTTGCTTCAAGAGATCCTGTCAAACCTCACATAAATGCTTGAATTAGAGATTGAAGCATGCAACGAAATTCTGTGATGTATTACATTATAAGCTGCTCTACATGTCCTTTCCACCTTCTTGGTTTTTATTGCTCAGACACAAATAACCAATGGATTCACAATCTGCGGTGCTGGAAGAAGATTTTTTGTTGTTGTTGTTGCTGATATACTTTGGCAAGTGTTTCACATTTTTTTTTTTTTTTTTGCTTCTCAGTCTTCAAGTGTTTTTGTTGGGGTTTTTTCGTCCTTTTATTGCATTTTGTGAAACATAAAAAAGTAAGATAGGCTCCATCAATGTAGGCCTACCCCATATGCCTTCAGCAAAAAATAAGTTTAGTTTCAATTTTATTCTTTCCCTCTACAAGAATCATCATCACATCACCAGCAACCAAACCTCTCACATTTTGAACTGCCATGACTTTCAAGAATGCAGTGTACACTCCCCTCTACTCTTTTGTTCTTTGATGCAACTTATTATACTGTGCACTGCTGGTCTCAAATGTACTCACTGTGATTGGTGTACTGCCATTCCACACTTGAATGTTGGTGAACCTATTCCAGTTTCTTGCCTTCAACTTCTTTTATGCTACTGATTGATGTTCAGATGTCTATATGGAAGCAGCTGATTTCACACTGGGCCATGCCCATCTTTCATTCATAGCACTGGAGTAATTATTGAGTCAAGTCATTCTGTTGAAGTCCATGTTCGAGGAAGCTGCAATAATGTTGAGCTTTTATTTCACCAGAAATTAACTTTGCTTTTCAGATTAGAAATGTAGATGAAAGAAAATGGCAGTCACAATGCTGTACTATTTGTTTTTGATCCACCTGCTTTTATATAATCCAGTTATTGCTACGGATGGACATTTTCTACATTACCTGTTCTGTACTTTGTTATTGCAACATACTTTGTTATTCTTCGTTCATCATTTTACTCATTATTATTTATATATATATATATATATTCTTTCTTAAGAGGTTCCTGTGGCTGTGACTGCAGGCTTTAACTGTAAATTTTCGGTTTTTGACCAAATAATGTTCCTAATTTGAGTCATAATATTTATCTTATTATACTGATGTTACTTCTTACTACAAGCTGATAAGTATGCTCAAACAGTTGTTTATCATTCCAGGGGATGGCGAAAATAAAGATTCAGATAACAATAATATAGAATAATATTTTCAACAAGGAGATACAAGTTGAAAATACTATTCTATATTCTTGTGTAATTGTGGTTCAATCTTTTTACGGTTTGATGTTGTAATATTATAGACAAATCAACATCATCTGTGAATACATGGGCGTGCATGTCATTTGAAGTTTTATTTTATAGGAACTTTATAGAGCCTGTTAATATAATACATTCAGAAAACCATCTCAAACGTCAAGCAACTGTTTTTTCAGATGATGTGGAAATGTTTATATATTATTTATTTTGATACGTGTATTGCAATTGTTTATTGTTCTATAATATACATAATATATATATAATATATTGATATATATGTCGTGTATAAATCAGATATGAAATAATATATTGTACTCTCCTTTGGACTGCAGGGGCAATTTGCCATAAGCTTAAAAATATGCGTTTAAAAACAAAAAAAGAAATAAACGTGGAATAATTCAAATCAGGCTTTTTTTTGTTATTTGTTTGCGATTCCTTTCTTTACATGAATATTGTTTGCTTTTTATAGCTCATTCAAAGCAAGAACCATGGCATTTAATATTAAATGTAAGCATTTCAATCATATTTTTTGCACCCAATTAATTTTTTAACGCAACTGCTGTAAAACCTTGGAATAAATACTTCTGATGCTTTCTGAAAGAAATGACTGGCACTTTACGTGTCTCAGTGACTAAATGGTTACAGTGTCCAACTTACAACAAGCCATGGATCCTGAGTTTTTGGGTTTTTTTTATTCTGCTGGTGATCATTTTATGTCCATCAGACACAGGTACGAATTGGATGATGACATAATCTGTTGGGGAAGTAAATGACTGACTAGCAGGGTCTTGGAGAAGATTCATCGTCACTTGTTTTGCTTTGTGTGTTTTGTACCTGGGATAAGCTCAAGCTCTGTTGGTCTTATAGACCTTGATTAACTTTATACAGTCCAACATATACTCATCGAACTCCCAGATTCCCCAAGCAAAAGTCGTCCCAACTTTTTTCCTTTGTTTTTGTATTAACTTCATGTGCTCTTCAAACCTTTTCACAGAATCCTCAAACTAAATTCTGCCGGTCAACCATTGCATCGGGAAGTTTCCCGTTTCAATTCATCTCTTCAAAGCGAGTAAAACACCCAAATCGTTGAGTAGTTCAGACTCCCAGATGTTTTGAAAGTCATAAAACCAGGGGCACAGATCTAGAAATGTTTGCAAAAGTAATGTCACACAGAAATTATGGGCATAGGTTGTGTAACCCTCCACCCAATTCCAGCCTCTCGCTCAATCCATAAGCTGTGAGGCTTGCGATTACGAGTAACGTAAAAGTCAGCGGTGCATAAAAGACAACGTTTTCGCAGTATCACTTTTTTTTCTTCATCTTCATGTGTTGAATGAAATCACCACCCACTAGCTTAGGCCTAACTGTTCCTGTCATTCCATCCCACCTAATCATATGATTCGTGATTCAGACTAACAATTTAATGTCCAATCGCAAACTTTACAAAGAGTGCATAGATGTTGCTAAAATTAGACTCAGGCCTAGGCTTCCTGACGAGATGCAATTGAGTTTTATTGCCTCTTCCATTTCTGTGCACTTCTTTCTCCTTTCTAGTTGCCTCCCCTGACAAAATGGCGTCTCGCATATTTCCCGAATCACAGATTCTTCGAATAATTTTTCTCAACCCACAGAATTCGAAGAATGTGTGTTGGACTCTACTTTGAATCCCACTCTGACACAATCTTCAGATGCAGTGTGGTCAATAGAAATTATAATGATCTCGCTGAGAGATTGTTGACTTCACATTTTTTCTTTAAAAAATATTCAGTCCAAAATGAGAAAAAAAAATTCAAGGCACAAAAGAAAAAGAAAGAAAAATTTCCTTTCAGACAAAGTATAAATTTATTCTGATAAAAATTCATAGGAACAAACTGTGGAAAGTATAACAGAGACAGAACCAAATAGTATACCATCATTCATCAAAATGTTGAGTAAAATAAAATCCTGTATGTTGGGCGATTCATTAACTCTCGGTTCCTCTTCCAGGGGATGAGTACAATCATGACTAACGTGCTCTGTTGAAGCATTGTAACTTGGCTTTTGCAGAGATAAAAAAAATTACTGACACCCTCATTCTACCTCCACCAACATTCATCTACTGACTGACAACATTCTCTGCAGAAATTGGGACCCAAATTTTTGACAAAATGTTTAGTTTCTTGATCAAAACCAACTTGCAGCATGTCAGATGGTAACAGAGAGAAGAAAGCAAAGAAGACAACCTTAAAGTTGAAAGAATTCGGGGGGAGAGGGAAATTTGGTAAACGTTGGTGAAAGAATACCACAGGCATGATTCTAAGTTATGAACAAAACTAGAACCTTTCATAGGTAGACTTAAATATCACTCTGATGACATATATTACACAAATATTTTAATCTCTCATGCTTCCACACAAGATTCATCATTTGTACCTTTCGCATTCAACATGTGTACATTTAAACTGCTTTTACGCTAGCTTCACAATTTCTACTCAGCAATCTTTTAAATATTTTCAAAATAAAATAAACAATTATGCAACATGATTAAAAACTAGGACAACAGTCTTGATCAAGAACAGGTGTAAACCTTCTGATGAGAACAAGTTGCTAACACCAGATCAGGTTTCATACACTCTAGAACTTCAGCTTATCTAAGAATTATGTACAAAGAGAGTATCTACACCTGCATAAGAAGTTTGAAAAATATATACAACTGAATAAAAAAAAACCACCATCAAATGTGATTTCAAATCCCCCGACTTGAAAGTTCTTTGCAACACAACTACATTTGTCTGTGCTGGGCTGACAATTAAGGCGTGGAGAGAAAAAAAAAGGCATTTTATTTACAATCAAAACCTGATGCAATGCTGGCCTTCGAAAAAGATTTCTATAACATCCTCATCTTTTTTTTTTATCTTTTTTTTTAAGATTGAAGTTGTTGAATTTTTTTGGTCCTTCGACAAATTATTTCAAATTATCTTTCTGACTGAACACATGTGTTTGGTTTCATAAACATTACAACTTTTTGTCAAGATAAACATTAACAATAGATAGGTACCCAGGTTTATAACACATAAAAGATTAAACAATTTCTTGGTAACTAAATGAATAATCATGATTGGGGGTGAAAGAACATAAAAAATGTAAGCTGAAGCATTAATCTTCATAGCTTATCCAAATTATTCCAAATAAAGGCTCTCTTTTTATTACTTTCTCTCTGTTTTTCAAATGAAGTATCGGTATTAATTGTAATTAGTAATTGTTCAGTGTAAGTAAATGAGTAGCGTTATTATAAAATAATACATAATATCATGTTTTTTTCAAATATGTTTGTAAGAAATCTTGAAATGTGACCATCTCATAACAAATTAAGTTTGCGGTGGAAAATATTCATCTGCCATCTTACACATTTTTTTTCTTTGCCTCCATAAGCAAAACAGTTTCCGCTATAAAGACTTCATCCCACTTTTCAAAAAGCCACTTGGTTTAAAGGTGATAATAAGGCAAACAAATTTCAACACAAATTCCTAACAATACAATACTATATTTGATGCAGAATACCTGTCATCTGGAATCTTCAGATCATTAAACTTATTTTGGAGTTCCTTAACAAAAAGATAGGAAAAGAGAATCGTGCAGAGAATAACAAATGTGAATAAGAATAAAAGTAACTGATGTTAATTTATAAATTGTATCATAGTAATCATATTCGAAGAAATGACTAGGCTAGAAAATAGTTAAGAAGTACTGTAAGCAAAAAGAAAGAAAAAAAAATGTATATAAATATATATATAAGGAAAAGGGCATTTCAACAAATTTATTGCAAGGATAACTTTAAAAAAAAACTCCTTTTCCTTACATAAAGAGGATGACAAAAACAAACCAAGAAAATCATACAATAATCCCACTGTATTCTATGCATACATCAATGCAATTAACATGATAACATTAAGAAAAAAACAATCTGCTGCCCTTTACAAGCTGTAGCATGACAATAATTGAAACGTCCACGATTAATTTTGCTTTATAAGAACATGTCTTGGAACATAATTAGATCAACAAGAATTTGCCTGTAGTGCTTTTAGGTTGTTTTTTTTCTGCACCAATTTTTGTTACACATAATAATTTTTTAATTCATAGTGAGAGTTATGCATAAAAAGTGAGTGAATCATATTTATTATTGCTTGAATTGTTCACATCATAACAATCCAACAATGTGAACATTTATTACAAGTAATGAAAAAAATGTTTAAAAAAAAAAAAATCATATATATATATATTTATACAATGGTTGCCTTTTAGCAGGCGTTTGAAAAAAAATTAACCAAATGTTATACTGCATTATAGAAACAATGAACCAAGGAATCTAAGGTATGGCCCAACATTATGTACACCTAGACAGCAATGCTGCAAATAATCACCATCAATCACATAAACCATGTATAGCCATCTCAAAACTATGTTATTTCACTGTAAGAGCCACTTTTCTAAAAGCCTGTAGCACACCATGAAACATCACTTATTTGTTAAAAATTATTCTTCCTTCATGAACAGCTGTTAGCAGTGAAAAAAATAACATAACTTGAAAGAGCACATCCAAAGAAGGTAATGCGATATATACACACAAACTGGAGTTCATGAAATATTCACAGAGGATAAACTATATGAATAATTTATCAAGTAATAAATTATTTGTATACCTCTTCAGTTTCTGTATGATTTTTTCTATTTTTTTTTTACAATACAAAATCAAAGAACATACTTTCACACAAAAATGCATCTGACAGCAGCAAAACTCGGTCACACTTGTGAAGGCTTTACTCAAACATAAACAATTTCTATACCCAAAAATTTAAAAAAAAAAAAAAAGAAAGAAAGGAGGGCAATGGCAGTGCATGTAATCAAGTCTTAGACATATTTTCTTTCAAATTTCAACATTACACACAAGACTAAACATTATGTTTTGCTGCTTAGCTTTCTTATTCAGCCAATTCAAATTAGCTATACTTTGTATTTTCCATTTATTAAAGTTGCGCAGTTCTATGTCAGTGTTCCACTTCATTTACAAGTAATTAAGTTCTGGATAAATAAAGTCTTCAGATGAAACATTCGAGATTTTAACACCCTTGTATGTCTCAACTTTATGAACCTTTTCAAGAGAAACATCTCCAAATGACACAAGTCTGGGGAGTGAGAAGACTTTTGTCACAAGGAGATTGATTCTAGTTTCATTTAGTGCTCACAGCCCAACGTGATTCCTCTACAGTGATCAACACAAGTCACTCTTTAAGCATTTGTTGGAAGTATTGCTTAATCTGTAGCTGAATAATAATAGTCAGGTTCATTCATAATCTCTCATTTCCAATTTAACTGCGCACTTATCATTTATAAGAGACTTTTTCGGGAGTATTTTTAGTGTTTGATCGTTATCAAACTTACACCTTTATAATCATTTGGGATACTTATTAAAATGTGTTTTCCTTTCTTTTTTGAATGTTTATTTTTCTGCATTTAGTGGGAGGAGAAAGTCTTCTTACTCTGAACTCTCATTACCATCCGTACAGTCTGTAATTCAACATAACAGTCTCTTTTCTTTCTTGCATTCTATCACTTTGGTTTCTCAGGAGTATTGTAAGATAAGACTGCACGACAATGATATGCCGTGGGTTCAGTTCATCCATTTGCGGCAGTTGGTGGCTCCACAATTACATGGAATCTTGTGTTGGTCATCTTCAAAGTCAAACTTGTAGTCATAAGTGAGCTGCAGATGAGATGCAATTTGAAATGAGAAAAAAACTGCATCATTTTATCCATTAACATATGAATATATCAAAATCTTAAATCACGAGTGAACATAAAAATGCATGATACAACGTGAGGGCTAATGTAAAAATAATACGTGTCACTCTCGGGGTAAAAAGCAAGTAAAATTGCTTTTTATTACTGGCCTTTTTTTTAATATATATTTCATCCTCAAAATAAATTCTGTACCCCCAGTTCATAAGGAACTCTATAATTTATGTAAATAATAAAAAGGCTTCAATATGTACCCTTTTCAAAACACAGGCTCTACTCTCCTCAAAAGTATCATTTGTGTGCTCACCTCTTCTCCTTTAATGATCTTGCGGCTTGTGATGATAATGATCTTACTCTCTTTCTCAATGTCCACCACCTCTGCCACACAGTTGGGATTGCACGAGTGGTTGATATAGCGTGCAGGTCCACCCGCCATTGTTGCATCAATCACAACATCGTTGTCAATGCGGAACATGTATACACCTCGATTCTAGAAAACAACAAAAATTATGAATAGGATAACTTTGTTGAAGTTTCGGTATTGTTTATGGTGATAATAAATAGGTAGTTGAATTATCATTGTTTACAAACCTTAATGACAATCAGTGCATTGAGTTTTCAGGGATGTAGATGTTAGTGTTTATTCAATTTGACAGCTTTGTTGAAATGTCTCCAACCACTGTTAAGACATAGCAACCTAAGGCACCTTTTGGATTTATCACTCTCATACAGTCTACTTTTCTAATAATTTAAGGCAGTTGAAAATGTATTTTTTTTACCCAACCAGCTGCAAAACTAATGTGGTCAAAAAGTTAAAGTCTCCTCTTTCAAATGTTTGTCTCTCAAAGTGTATTAAAAATTCCTATAACAGTTCAAGCAGTTAAAAATTAAGCTCTGCTTGTACACTTGTTTCAAGGACAGCTCGGAGTGTATCAATATCTTAAAATTTTCTTTCTTTCCATTTCATTCCTTTCCCTTCTTTTATTTCAATTTCTCTCATCTCTTCTCTTACTTACATGTTTTATTTCGGGAGACTTTAACTTCATATCTAATTTTATTTAAATGCCAAGACTACTCTTCATATTATACAGTTTATGTAGTCTTCTATGCATGCAAATTTACTGACAACAAAAATACTGAATGATGGATTAAGTTATATTTACTGTAAGAATTTACATAACGAATATAATCTTACATAACTGAACTAAACATAACATTTATCAGGCCTTTCTGAATCTACAAACCTGGGACTCGTATTCCTTTTCCCTCCTGTTGGCTACCTCATTCCGAATGAGATCTCCAATGTACTCAATCACCATAGTGTGCTTCTCTAGGTCACGAGCAGCGTACAAGCCAAGACCCTGGAAGAGATTGATACCCTCATTCACACAAGTATCGCCTTGCAGATGATTAAAAATAAAACCCAGTTTCTTTTTATTGTATATTTTTATACTTTGACATTATAAGGAATCAGGGGGATATAAAATTTACTTTATCAGCTTAACAAAAAGACCTGTAGAAAAAGCAATCTAAAAATCATCTATTCCACTTCATGCTACTGAAACTGGGATAAGCATCACTCTTGAAGGAACTCTACTTACTTACTTACTTATCAGCTCAACTAAGAAAAAGAAAGTATCATTTTAGTTTCAAAATACAGAAGTCGATTATTATTCAAAACTTTAGGGCAAATTGGCAAAGTGAGAAGACTGTAGCCAAGCACAGTTCGTAGCCCTCACCTGAATGCGAGACCTGCCCAGGTAAACCAGTGTCTTCCAGTCCGTCTTCAGGCGGCGGTACTGCTGTGACTTGGAGTGCACAAACTGCTTCAGATATGGGGAACTCATGTCTCCAGACACACCGGTCACAGTGGAGGGCAGAGAGCGTGAGTTGGTCGACTGTAGTGTATGAGGCCTAGCAATAACAGTTGAATAGATGCAAGAAATTGAAACCACTTTGCTGAAGTGTCCATTTACACTTACATGATGACCACTGACAAGCAGCATGGCACACACACTCACGACATTTAGAAATGTAGAAGTTTTTGCATAATAATGACAAATTTAAACTTGCAGAAGGGCTGCTGCTACACCACATAAAAATTGTATGCGTTATTCAAAGTTATTCATACCCATAGCATTATGAGTTAAATAAGTCACAGATTTATCACCATGCTATGCTTTATAAATTTTGAGGCACACCAGAAGTAGGCTGTGCGTGTTAGCTGCAGATGAAAGGATTAAGTAGATACATGGAAAGAAGACTTTCTTTAAGGCGAGGGGCTGAACCAACTGCTTATTTTTACACTCAGAAAACTAATACTTGACATAAAACATGATACCGGTATCTCCTCCTTTTTTTTTTGTTGAGATTACTAGTTGTCATGGTAACAGTGGCCCTATTGGATTCTGTATCACATTTTTTAAACATTAAACTCAAAACTTTTCACTGAAACGCAATTGTATCCGCTGAGTATGTAAAAATAAATGTACAATGATTATGTCAGAGTTTGTTTTTTTATATTTGTCTTGACAACACACGATTGACTACACAAAGATGCATAGACTAGAACTTGTGGCAGGTGGCAATAAAAATGTGCGTCTGTGTAGGTTTATTGATCTAGATCTTTGTCACTGTTGACGGAAAAACACGAAGGGCATACACGTGATAATTATGTTGACATTGTTCTGTTTTGGTGTGGATACGGCCTGGAAGCAGTTGTATCAGCCGACGAAAAACTAGCTGAAGCAAAGGTCAGCCAATCAGCGCACTTGGTTTTGTGTCACAATCACAAGCTGATCAGATATCATGAATATGAGGTCAAAATTAGTTTGCAGGTGTGCTCGGTTTTTTTTTTCATTAAAAAGGAGCAGACTGTAGTCATGTGTCATCTATTTATAGCCAGTAGAGGGATAAAAGATGAAGATATCGATACCAATTTTAATGGGCTTATTGCGGAGAGAAAGGAAGAAAATGCCCTTTGAAAACGTATGTTTTTGAGGAAAACAAACTCACATTTTTATAACATAAAGTCGTTTGGCGGCTTTACTTTCGACTGGAACATGTGGGGAAAGGGTTGAAGTTTACGAATTAGCAAAAATTTCTATATCAATTATTTTGACCAAATACCTGTACTTTTGGCGCCGGCCCTCCCTTTAAGCTCCATTCCAAAATTGGTTAACTGTTCAAAAAGATTCTGCGTACTTTTCTTAAGCATCTAACTGACTGACACGGTGTAAATGAATCACAGTATAGTGGTGCCATCCAACTTTAATTATCACGCCTGCAAACTCACCGCCTGAAGTGTGTCCGAAGTTTGGGCTCAGCGCGAGCACATCCTGTTGGGTTAATGGCAGGAGGCATTTCTATCAAAGGTGAGCGCCCATACTTGAAGTTGTAGTTCTGCAGAAGGTCTGTGCCAGGAAGCTGTAGGTATTTTCGGAATAAAACAGTTGCAGCATGAGAACCTCAACAAAAACATTTTGTGATATTTCCAAAACGCTGGAAAATGTATAATTTGGTTTATAACTAGCAAAAAAAATATTCAAAAAATGTTACTTATTTCTCACGATCCCATAAGTACACAAGGAAATCCATGGTTTCTTTTAAATAATCAGGAAAAATATCTTTCCCAGTTTTAGGAACCTTGTGTTCAATTTTATTGCTTTTAAAGCTAAAATATTCCTCTAAAAATTTAAACTGCAAAGCTTCATTTTTGTTCCCCTGATAACTGTGGAAGGAAAAACTTCTTGATATCTAAAAGATACTGATGGCTATTATTTTTTGTCCTTCATTGTTTATTTACAGAAGCTTTATTGCAATATTCTTCAAATACTTACTGATTCCAAAACTTTGCATTATTTACAGAAGCTTTATTGCAATATTCTTCAAATACTTACTGATTCCAAAACTTTGACCACATTGGGCTCTGTAAGGCCAAAAAGCTCTTCAGCTGCCAAGAAGGTGGGGAACATTTTCACAAGATCAGCTTCCCTGCGCATGCATTCCAGAGGCTTCAAAATGTGCATCCATACAGCTGAAACAGGATTTGATTTTTGATTCTTAAGAAACATTCACCAGATAGAATAAAAAAAACCCTAATGCATTAACTTCTAGAACTCTGTTAACTTTGCCAAGAGAAATCAAATATTTTTTTCACACCAAGCTCAAGAAGTCATTTCTTGCTGCCAGTCTTTATTTCCAACCAAGGCTCCAACATTTTTGCAAGCAATAACTTCAAACTACATCATTCCCTTTTTCTATTTCTCACATTATTTCCACTTTTTAAAAATGCATTTGACAAAATTTGACAAATTAACAATTCACGGCAAAATGAGTTTAAAGAAATAAGTTAAAAAAAGGATAGTATTTTATTCATCAAATCTTTATAACGGGTAACCAAGCTACTAATTATTCTTACTCTTTCAATAAACAGGAGAAAAATAATTATAACATGTGTCACATCTAATAAAACGAAATTTTAAAGTAACATTTGATCTTAAACTTCACCGGCTCACAAATTTCTAAAACTTGTAATTTCCATTTTAAACAAAACATTCACACATGAAGAGTAACCCAAAAACTGGGGAAGAGAGATAAGACAGGAAACAAACAAACCTGCTGGGGATGTATCCTTGAAGACGATATCCTCAAAGCCAGCATGGATGATCTTGATCTGGAACTCTGGAGCCCCATCCTTGTCTTGAATGCTGCACATGTAGCGACAACGCTTGTACAGGGAGTGATAGCTCCAGTAGATTCGGCTTGTGCGGAAACCAACCTGTAACAAGAACAGACAGAATGTTTTCAGATGAGTTAGGGTGGTATGGGATTAAGTAAACAATGTTCATATTGTTTGAACAGGAAACATTTGTAAAGAATGGCACAGCATGTGGAGATTCCTCAAGAAAAACGTGGTGAACAAAAAGATAGAATGTTTTATATTCATTTATATTAATATCTTTAACATAATAATATGCCCTTGTTTATGCAGAGGGGAAAATGTCAATTCGCAATGACCTTTTTTTTTTGTGATAATTTTCTTCTTTTGCCTTGAAATATTTGAAAGACTCACTGCAACTCAAATTGTGCTCAATCAAAGTAATATTTGCAAACAGTTGAAAAAGCGATTTTGCAGAAATAGTCTATACAGAGGAAACACTCTAATAGTTAACAAAACAAAAACAAGATTTTAAAATTAATAATTATTAAATAATGACATCAGTCCACATACAGGAAAGATGTAGTCTTTGGAGTTGAACTTTCCACAAAGGATCTGATGTGGCAGTAGCTGGCCAATGCTGTGAAGAATAAGTGAGCCGATACGCAAACTGCAGTGGCCTTCTTCCTGGTGGATCATGCTGAAACAGAAAAAATTATTTTACTTTTATAATGAAAAAACACACATGGGCCTACATGTACAGCAGTGCTTCCTACTCTTTCATACACAATGCACATTCAGGAAATGTTTAATTAAATTTTGCATCTTGGGCAAAAGTAATACATTTGCACAAAGAAAGAAAACATACTATTTTTGCTACCCATGAAAACCGAGTCTTGTATTCTGGGTTGAGAAAGCTTGCTGTGTAGCATTCAGGAAGTGCATGTGGTTTTGAGGATACAGAAGCATTTTAGCTGTGGATTTTCCACTGAATGCCAAGTGTGTTCTGCATGATTTATGATGTCCAACTCAAAGTTAGACTTCCGTGTTGGAAGTCTATATAAACAATAATGAGTAAAGTAGCAGTATAACTGCTCTCCTTACCTGGCCACCTGGCGGTCTTCATCCCTATTGATGTAGACTCTGCGCAGGACTACCAGACTGGTCAGTTCACTGCCCAGTGGAATCTTGGGAGTGTGATTTGGGCACATCAAGGTCTGAAAAAGAAGGAACAGTACTGATAAATCAACGAATAAAACAAAGGTAATCACAAACAAGATTTATAATCCAATCTTTCTCTCTCTTTCTCTGAGAGTGTGTCTCTCTCTCTCTCTCTCTCTCTCTCTCTCTCTCTCTCTCTCTCTCTCTCTCTCTCTCTCTCCCTCTCCCCCTCTCT
>JBDFRD010033094.1:0-15095 GCA_039654405.1 Bullina lineata | reverse complement strand
TTGTTGACGGAACCTTAATTCTTCACTTCACTTCACTTGTCCCTTGACTTCTGTAGATGTCGTTTGGGCACCCGTGAAGACGTTTCCAGCACTTTCCTCCATCTGTCTCTGTCTTCCACCACCCTCTGGGATTCTACCAGGCTCAGTCCTGTCCATTCCTGAATGTTGTCCTCCCACCTCTTTCTCTGTCTACCACGTCTCCGTCCTCCTTTAACTGTACCTTGGAGGATTGTTTTTACAAGGCCTTCTGAACGAGAAACGTGCCCTTATCATTTTACTTTTCGTTTCTTCGCAACAGTGAGGATATCAATGATGATATCACACCAGATATAGATTTAAAAGAAGTCAGACCGCCTCTACCCCTCACCCCGCCTCCTTTTCTGTCTCTTTATCTCTTGTGTTGTTTGTCTCTGTCCCCAGGCTAGGTCTCAATCATGACAACAGACTGCCATGCCCCAGGATCGGAGACCGACGTTCTTTCGACAGTTTCCCAGGGTTCATGAGTCACCAACTCATCATGAACTTCCGGCCCTGCTACGTCCCTGTTCTCCTGAACTCTGTGAAGTGAGCGCTTGCATGAACTAACCCTCTTAGTGCGGCATCAAATCAAAACATGGTTAATATTGCGTAACTAAAATTGAAGAGTTGCATATTTATGTACATGCACGTTCCAAACGTATTGGCCACTGTCTTTCTTTGGAATAAAACTAGTATGACCGAGAGAGGAACAGCGCCTCTGGGCAAAGCCTCGTTTCTAAGTAAGAAGCTGCCCAGGCAAAGCAGCGATATATCTTCTTCGACCGTATGTGAAAGACGAAAAGAGCCATACGTTTATGTGACTCTCGTTTTCCTATCTTCTCTCGCACATTACCACAATGACGATAGATTTTCTGAAAGGCATTGGCTAAGGAAGCGTAAACTCTTCGGTTCAAGAATATATTAAACTTGCGATCGAGAAGAAAAGAATCAACGCTCTCCTAGGTCAATATCTTGGCCCGTCGTGTTAGAAAGTTAATAATCGGGGTAGAGGTCGTGGCATGTTCTTACTGAGCAGTAAATGAAAGGCTAACTGATATCACGACGCTGATCCCCAGGATTCTTGTGTCAAGAGGAAGTTATAATGGTTTGGTTGTGGCTATTTGAAAAGAAGTTCGGTAGGCAGGTTATTTAACGTCGGTTTTCCAGTCCTGGATGCTAGCAGGTCTGATGTCGCCGACGGTCATTTCGAAAAGAGATGCCCACAGCTCCGCTTTTAATGTGATCCACAGAATAGAGGCTTAGGCTTTGGGTGGCGCGGTCCAGGGTTCGAATACGGGATTGACGTGTTGTGTCCTCTCGCCGCCCAGGTCAGACTAGTTCCAAACGTATATTATTATACTGGGGAAGTAAACGTACGACAGACTAGCGACCTGTCTAGGAGATGAAGTAAAAATCATCTGTTCCGCTTCACGCTACAGAAGCCGGCTCTGTGGGCTTCATTGGCCTTGAAGGAACCTTTACAGAATAGAGATGTGAAAAGAAGTTTGTTTTAAGTCTATACGTCCCACGGAGTCGGATACTGTCTCAGTTTCCAAGAGTGTGCGGAGTGGGTGGCAGGCCAACTAGATCACATGCTTGACAGGACGCTAATTTGACATGGTTCTTTCTTAATGGAATATTCCGGTACCCGCTTCTCACTATGTGAGGGAAGTGGCAAACACAATTTTTAATCAATAATAAAGAAAAATCAATGCTCGACATTACTGTCTTCACGTGTCGAAACAAGAATGAAGCCCAAGTAATATCGAGCGTTTCTTTTTTGTGTTTTTCGGGACAGCCTCTTTTAATTGTGTTTGCCATTTCGTATTTTTCAGCTGCCCTGCACCTTTCATCCATTTTTTACATTATGTGGGGCCAGGACCTGCGTCTATTGTTTCTGTGACACGGTCTGAAGTAGGGAAGCGGCGCGTGTACTTTTTTTCAGAGCTTTTCCAAAGAACACTGAAATATGAAACAGGAGAAAGAAATGAAGAATTGATCCTTTAGTGGCAATGTTTGCTTGCGTCACAAACTCACGCTGTATTGGCAATACACGAGTAAACAAACCGTCACCTCAGTTTACAATTGTCGTATGTCCACTCAACTCAGTTTTGAGAAGTCGCTTTTCAAAGAAATGTTGGTACGTGCAATTGTGTAGACATACGACAAATGCATAGTGGAATTTTCATACTTAATATGAACTGATGGTCTTGAAAATACAAAGACATGTAGTAATAGCCTATGGAAGGTATTTGATGGGTTTAACTCAGATTTTGTGAAAAGTGGACACACGACACTTGTAAACTGAGGGGACGATGTCATGAGGAAGCTCAAAAACTCAGTGTAGCTGACTGCAATCATTGTAGGCTGAAAAGTAAATAAAAGAAAAAGTGATAAAGACATCGTGTAGTAAAGATCTTCATACATAAGGGAAAAAACATTTGACAAAAAATGTTCATGCAGAACCAGCAAGGGGGATTTCTCCAGGGACAAAATGAGAAATGTACATTTGTACATGATGTAACGTGTATTTTTTTTTTTTAATAAAAACGTGATGAATAGGAATTGTATTTTCCTCACTAAACTGATCCAGTCCTTTGCTATCTGCAAAGATAGTTATCAATGAAATTGTATTATATTATAATGTGCATGCTTAAAAAAGGGTTCTGAAGTTGTTGGAGCAAAAAATAAACACCAGTTCTTTACAAAACTTGAGATTTCTTAAGAATTTTTTTGCTCTTATCTGATTTAAGCTTTTCGATGATTTTGATTAATGAAGTTTGTGTGTTGTGTAATACATCAAAAGTGCGTCCATTTTTTGTTTACAAGTGATCATCTGTTTTAGCAGGCTCAGGTAACAATTCCATAACAACAACCCTACACATGTTGCTTACACTACAGTACCTTTATTTGGGCAATTAATCCCCTTAGTACTAATACAATGTAGTAGTACTAGTACTTAGTAGTAGGCTACATGTATCAGGGTTCGCACAGGTCCGTAAAGGTCCTTAAAGTCCTTAATTTTCAAAAAAAAGTAGAAAGGTCCTTAAACTTTATACCAAAATATTTTTAATTTTTAGCCACTGGTTTTGAGCGAAGGGGTTTAGCAACAAGCACTAAGTTCTAAATGAAGACATAAAGATGTAAATAGTGTAAATAGTTTCTAGTATTTTTGTATTTTTGTAAAAAGTGTAGAAAAGTTTGGGAGAATTTCATAAAGCATTACTTCACTAAAATAAAATAAAAATGGCCCCAGAAAATACACCCAAGCTATGTCGATGATGTTGCGGTAAGTCCGTTAGGCGTTATGTCCTTAAAAAATTCTGGTATGGTACTTAAAAAAGGCACTTAATAAAATTAAAACGTGCTTAATTTTGGTCCACACAAATTTGTATGAACCCTGTGTATGCGTAAATTGGCTGTTGGTTAAGGAAGAAAAGTGGAACACATACTTAACCTTGTTATTGCTTATAAAAATGAATTTGTATTTATGTAGGCCTATTTATAATTATAACTTCCCCTCAGAATCAAGTTCATTTCACTCTTCTCACAAGAGTAATCACTGCTCAAGAAGTACTCAACGTTTTTAAAAGCATACATGTAATTATCATAAAGGAAATGCAAAATCCAGAATCTACACTTCGTCACCTCAGTTTACAATTGTCGTACGTCTACTAAACTGAGTATTGAGAAATCGCGTTTCAAAGGAATTTTGGTACATGTCGCCTATTAATGTGGACACCCGACAAATGCGCATTAGAATTGTCATACTTAAGGTGAACTGATGGTCTTGAAAATACCAAGACATGTAGTAATAGCCTATGAAAGGACTTTGATGGGTTTAACTCAGATTTGGTGAAAAATGGACATACGACACTTGTAAACTTAGGGGACGACTTGCGAACCTTATCAGAAGCACTCGCATAATATTATGCATCTTGGACGTTTCAAGGGAGATAAATGGGTTGGCGTTGAAGCAGTAAAAATAGTGTTATCTCCCTTAGTGCATGATTTGGGCTAAATAACGCTCTTGCTTCCGACTTTTACTCCAAGACGGACCCTGATCTGTGACAACTTGAAGTGAGAGTTGAAGGACGTGTATTTTGAAAGCCAAGAAAGAAGACATAGATCTATTCATCTCCTCAGTTTACAAGTGTCGTGTGTCCACTTTTCACAAAATCTGAGTTAAACCCATCAAAGACCTTCCATAGGCTATTACTACATGACTTTGTATTTTCAAGACCATCAGTTCACTTTAAGTGTGAACATTCCAATACGCATTTGTCGTATTTCCACAACAATTACGTCATGTACCAAAATGTCTTTGAAACGCGATTTCTCAAAACTGAGTTGAGTGGATATCCGACAATTTTAAACTCAGGTGACAACAGATTAATAAAAACTGAAAGAACTGGATCTCAATGTCTAACCTGCGTAACCTTGAGTCAACATCCAGGCAGTAAGTGGATAAGGAATTAAGTCCATGTTTCCATGTATATGTAATGCGTAATACACAATGCGCAATGCGTAATGCGTAAACAACATTTACATGGAAATTTAACTAAAGTGTATCCATGTGTGTGTAATGCGTGATGCGTATTCGAACCATCGAGCCTTCGTTCGAATACACATCACGCAGCTCTACGGGCACCGGAAGCTATAGAAATTCCTAGTGGATTTCCAAGAAGCGCATGTTTCTACAGTTGTGTTTTCGTTTTCGACAAGCTATAGATCTAATCGCAAAACGCCACGGAATTTCGTAGATCTAATTCTACAGATGGGGACACGCCAAACTATTTCCTTTTTTGCAATATTTCAGTCTCTACATGTAGTGAAGGCTGCTGGGATGACATGGGCCGAGCTGAGGAGGACCTGCCAGAACCGTGTGCGTTGGAGAAGTGTTGTTGCGGCCCTATGTTCCTTAAGGAATCAAGAGGCATAAGTCAAGTAAGTCAAAGTCGATCTCTTGCGTTTCAAAGCTACAAAACTGCTGGGGGAAAAAGTATTTTTAAATAAACGGCGGGGTTCGAAGTAAAATGGATTAAAACAACCATCGTCTAAAGGATGCAGTAAGAGATGAAGAAACACGTTCAGCAATATTTTTTCCTCTCCCCTGTCAATTCCTTTGCTATAGTTTTGGGTCTGCCTTGTCATATAAATTTTTCTCTTTTTGAATGCCATAAATCTATGCTTCAGGCTCCTTTTGGGGGAATACATGAACACATCGCTGTGTAAAAATACGCACGCTGCACTCTAGTCACGCAACATACTTAGTGGGAGAAAGGAGAAATAATTTAGTTCTGCGCTTACTTGTCTCCCCTCACCTTTTTCAGGGAATTCATCCCTACATGTCTTTGTATTTTCACGACCATCAGTTCACTTTAAGTATGAAAATGCATTTGTCGTATGTCCACAACAATTCTAGAATCTCCATGTACCAACATTTTTTGAAACGCGATTTCTCCAAACTGAGTTGAGTGGATTGTATACAATGTCTACGATAGATTTAATTGTAAACTGAGGTGACGAATCGTTAGCTGAAAATGAAAGGCGGCATTCGGGAATCCATTCTAGCGCGCTCAATACATTCCAGGCTGATTATATTCCTCAATCACCAAAATGGGAGTCATACTATGTGGAGAGGCAGGCGAATAGGAGGCAAAAGCGAACCCAGTCTGTTTGAACCTTTATAATAATGGGTTTCGTCTCACAAGACCTGACTAGTCTAGAATCCGCATGTCTATTTGAACGGAACCTTTGTAAAGAGGTATTCTTTTTTTTCTATTATTTTGCTTTCAGTTTGCACAGGTCAACTAAATTGACTCAATATTATTTCTAAATCTGCTGATATTCTTATCAGTTCAGGTAATTTTAAGCTAAAGACAGGAGCAACTGAGGATTAAATATTAAAAAGATGTAAATAAATAAAATAATACACACAAATTTCCAGCAGATTTTGATTTGGCCAATTAAGAAATGTTCCATTATCGTCACATAATAATATGTCACTAGACTGCCGCATGAAATCATTTTAATTGTTTCTTTTTTTAACGTAAATTCCCCAGTGAATAGTGAAATTATAACAAAAAATGGCAAAGGATTTAACGAAAAAATGGCATGGAACAGGAAAACAATTTGTCATAAAATAGAGTTGAAAATGAGAAGAACAATTTGCGTCACAAACAGAAAAGATCACATCTCCAATAACTCCAGGCTGAAAAGTTTAGTAAAATTCACCTAGATCTATCTCGAAACTTTTACTTATTGAAAGTCTTTTAAAAAGGACCCATCTGTGAACAAAATAATAAAATATGACAGATTTCTTTTTTACCTTCTGAAAAAGTCACAAATGTTTTTTGAAAGGTTGGCAAAAGGGGAGATGAATCTGGATCCCAACATTTGTTTTTACTTGTTTACGTCTTCCATGGGTTTCCAGAAAGTTTCTTGAAATGCCCTTCATCAGTTCGAGAAAGGAAAACCTTTGCAAGGTTTCTGTAGCCATGGAGATTGATCTATCCCTCCTGAGCCTGGGAGTTCCTGCTTAGTTGCAGCAGAGTTGATGCCTTCTGACCAGTGCCAGATACACGTGTTCATAACTGTGCTTGAGTTTGACTTTAGGATTTTCTCATTTTTGGCATGGCCTAAGTGACACAATCATGTTAAAAACCAGAATATACATGTAAGAATTTAATAACAAATACAATGTATTGGTAATACATGTATGAGGAAGGCAAACACAAGAAACAATCGCAGAACAAAACAGCCAACCTTAACTATACATTTCGCATGTTGGATTAGTGTAAAGTTATGGATAACAGTGAGTTAAGAATAATGCTCATAACCCTGCCAGGGATTGTTCAGTATGCCTATTTAGTTTAATAGGCTATTTATTTCATTTTGTTCATTTATAAAATATGCCCAATTAACTAAAGTTTGTTGTTGGGATCTGAGGGTTTGTATGTGTGACATAGCATCCTACCAGAAAGTACCAAGCAACAAAAATTTTACAAGATGTACAAACGATATTACTAGTCCCCGTTGTGTAGAGCAGAACATCTGAAATGTCTTGTCACATCAGCATTAATTTTAAGAATCAGCAGTCATGGAACTCTCAAACTTTGTGTATTTTACAGGATAGCTTCATTTGGTTTTTGTGTATTTGTACGAGATAGCTTTATTTAGTTGTGTTTGCTACTTTGCAATTGTCTGACTGCCAGTACATGTATTCAATTTTTTTTATCTTTACAATTTGATATAATAATTCATTTGCTTTAGTTGTTTTCTTTGGGTTTTATTTTTGTTTAATAACATAATTAATTGTATCTCTCTTTTTCCTTTAAAATACTTCATTATTTTCCTTTTTTTTTAATAGTAGTCCTTCATAATGCTACAGCTACAACAAGTGGGGCATCTATGAAAACCATTAACATACATGACAAAAAAAATTACAATATATATATCCGACTAGGGCTTAGTCAAAACATCTAAGGAGGGAAAACTTGTAAGCGCTGGGTAAAGATAAAAAAAAAGAAGGGCTAGACATAACATCTGAATACTTACACCTAATGTTAAACATTACTGTAACATTGTTGTAGCCTCTGATTCATTTAAGAATAAAATACTATCTTAAGAATAATATAGAATTTAGGTAAGAGCACAAGAGAGAAATCCTGCTGTTATGCAACAAGGAACACTGTTGTGTCTTGTACTTGCACTGCTACAGGTCAACCAGAAATATTTCAGAGTAAAGATGAGATGAAGGGAAAAAGAAGTTTGAAGGGAAAAAGCAAGTTTGTGAGTTAATCTGAAACAATCAGGTTGAGCTAAATTTTTAAAAAAGTAATGCAGTCTTTAATCAACTATTATGAAATAATTCATGAAATAATGGCTAGAGAAAAAACCCACAAGGAGGTGGCATACAGTCATATCAGCCTAAATAAATGGCAAACAAGCAGGGTCACACAGTTTTATAGGACTTCATACATCATGGGCTAAACAATATCTGACCTTACGTTATAATCAACATTACAGGGCTCATACTGTCATCAACAATCTTTATATTATTAGTGTTTTATCTCTTTTATGCAGTTCTATCTGATGGTATTTGATGACAATAAAGTCAACTGATTTATTAGGCCGTTAAATTGTGTAATTATAATACTGTGACTTACACTGTGGGTATTTTGAAGTTTTCAGCTTCACGGCGGGCCTTTACCTGCAATGCCAAATTCTATTAATGGCACTTTGGTTTTTCAATAAATTTTATTTAGAATCTAAATCTGTGTCAGTCTGTGACTCCGTCACACCTTCCCAGAACGTTTAGATTTAGTTCAGCAGATGATTAGATCTATACAATGAATTGAAAACTAGATCTATCATAGCAAGCATTTTTAGATCCAGTTCTGCAACATGTTAGTGTAGTAATCACCAGCTCCACTTAAAAAGTAAAAGTTATTGGTGTCCATTTTCATGAATTTCCTGGCAGTTCATGAAGCTGACAAGAAGGCAGAAAAGAACTAGATATCTAGATCTAGATCTAAACAAGATAGATTCTATATAGTCTAGATCTAGATCTTTTTGTAGTACACGACTCTTCCCCCTCTTTTTGAATAAGAGGTGCTAACCCCATGCATGAAATTATTTGCGCGAATAGAACCCACACAGAATTTTTTTTTTAATTATTCGAGTGAAAATTTGAGAAATAATGACTTAGTAAACCTCTAGATCTAGATCTAGAAGTAGATCTAATGAGAAATAAATGCGTCAACTGAAGAAGGATTGTAAAATGGGGGCTGCCGAGAAGCAAGCAAAGTAGGCTAAGTGGCTGCGAAGTCAAAAAAGTAACGGTGAAGGGTAGTAGGCCCTTCGTTTTGATTAGAAGCAGTAGGCCTACCCTTCACCGTTACTTTTTTTGACTAGATCTAACTGAAGAAGGAGTACGAATCAACAATAGAAACAATGAATATAAATATAGATCTATATAGAAATTTAGATAGATCTAGATATAGATGTAATAGGCCTAAAGTCTTATGATGGATGGGAGCTATCCGATAACGGATCAGCTGATCATCATTCATCCTTTACTCTGCCTTTAGCTTCGACGATGATTGTAAACATGACAACATGGGAGTATTTTTGTCTGTAGAAATTAGGAGAATTTATTCACATGACATACTTACGATTTAAAGTGTAGAATGTAGATTCCAGCACTCTATATAACAAATGAAGTGTAACAACCTAGATCTAGATCTAGATTCTAATTCACTTTGCAAGATTTGACTTTCACCTAAATGGAATGAACCTTGCCAAAGCACCAGTCACTTGAGCTTTCGCCTCAACTTTTGACCTTTCCTCCAGCTGATCCGGAAGTCTATTCTAATGTACGCCTATCGTGTTATTTTTGTGTTGGAACTATATATTATCTAGATCTAACCTAGGCTCACAGACTATTTTGTTATCTGTGCCTAGGCTAGATAATCTAGAATCTAGATCTGGACTGTCTAGTTTTCCAACACAGCCCACACTTTTTGTACAAAAGATAACCCACAAAGACAAGCACAAACGAAGCAACAACTAAAGAAAACATCAATTCAAGTTTTGACCAATGCGCATTCCACATAAAAAGTCATGAATTATCCGAACACTTAACGGATCCACACAAAAGCTGCATATTCAAGAGTCAAAAAGGCAGGTCGTTGGCGGCAAAAAATGCTCCTACTTAAAAATCTCAAGAACGTTTGAACGCAAAGGATATTTTAATGGGCACATGATACAGAAAAATGTTACAAGGACAATGTATGCATAATATATTAGCCTACAAAAAGGAAAATTAGGATAGAAAGTTAACTTCACAATAAAAAGTGAGAGAAAGTGATTTATGCGTGCATCATGAAGCAGAATATAGATCTAGATCTAGTGGAATTCGCTTTCATTAAAACACTTTCAACATTGAAATACGGATATGAAAAACAGCAACAACAATCAACCAATAAATGATGACATTAATATAATATGATTATTCGTCTTATAACGATGCCTCTTAGAACGTAGACCTATCCTTAACATGATACCACACATTCTTCCATGTACCCTCTCTTTTGTACCCCCCCCCCCCCACACACACACACATTCATCTATGTACCCGCTCTCCCGCACATCACACACACACTTGTATCACATACATCTGTGCACCTGTTCTCCCCCGTACATCACACACACACACACACGCACACACACACGCACACACACACACACAGGCCTACACATACACACACATCCATATACAACATGTAGGCTACACACACACTCACTTAAATACATTTGTGCCCCTGTTTTCCGGTACATCGCACAAACACACACACACACACACACACACACACACACACACACACACACACACATTCGCACCTGTGCACTCAATCTCCCGTAAATCAAACACACACACATTCATCTCTGCACCCCCTCCCCCCGTGTACCAGCTCTCTCGTACACTCCCCTCCCCCCAAATACGCACACACACAGTCATTCGTCAACTTTGAACATTGAGATTACAATGATATAGTCGCCTAAATATTTGAAAGATTTCCTGTTTTTTCCTGTTCATTATGGACATAGATCTAGATCTAACATAGATCTAGTGATTTCAGCGTGAATTGTCCGAAATCCAAATATTTATTCGCTCATTTCTTTTGCATTGACCTCAAGACAATACCGACACAGCAAAACCCGATCAGTTGTGTGTGCATTTAAATGTTTGATAACTGATAACAATGTTTGATATCAAATCGCACTAGGATTTGACGCTGATGAAGATTATTAAGTCAGATTTAAACAATTTTGATTTTGGCAACGCTTCATTTCGAGCGCTGAGGCCGACGGACAATTTTCTGAATCCCTCTGAATTCAGGAGGCGGAACTTATTGTTTTCCCGGCGACCTTGAGGCCGGCACTCCCTTTCACTGTGTCGTGAGTCGGGGCTCTCCCTGGTTGAGATTTGCCCGTTTTCGCGTCCACCTGCGTCCACCTGCGTCCACCCTTTTGAGAACACAATCGAATGAAAGAACAAATTTCCCGTCTTTTCTTTCACTGGCCAAAATAGTATACCCTCGTCATCCAACGTTCATGCGAGTCACAAAGCCATTGTTATTGTTTTTGCTGTTTGTGGTAGCATTAGCAGCAGCAGGTCTAGACCTGTCTTCAGAATTCAAGTAAATGGAAAAAAAACAGCAACATAATGTTACGCCGTTGAAAGCGACTGGTCAGTCACAACCACCACTTGTAGACGGGAGCTGATGTTCTATCTTCACATGTCCAATCGCTGCCGAAACTTCGTCCCATAATTGATCATTTAACTCCGTAGTTATTTCACTTTCTTGCGGCCATTCTGTAAAACGCTTTTTACTCTTCACCAATCGCAATTCCTGTGTCATGACATCATGAGAGATTGGATATGGTTCCAGAATATAGAGACTGTCTCGGTGTTCGAAGCTGCCTTCGTACAACGCCATTTGAGTGGCGTATTCATGGAGACCCCGCTCAGCAAGTAAATCTGCTGTCAAGATGAGAAGCGTTGTGTTGCTGTTATGCACCGCGCACGTGATATTATTAATCTCGAAAGAACCCGGGAGAGAGTCCCGATCACCAATAAACAGTTTGTGATTCCTCTTTTTCTCGAGTTGTTCTATGCACTCTTGAGCAAAATGAAGATCTTCTTCCGTATGCACGACGTAGGCATCGAATTTAAACCTCATATTATTCTCTTTGGGCTGTGGTGGATTGAAACCAAACCATTTAGAGAGGGTTATATTTTTCATGTACCTCAGCCTCCACCGATAACGATACAGAATTCCTGCGGTGATAGCCGTGAGCACAAGAACAACTGACGCGACGGTAGCGATAATTATGACACTACTGGATATGCACTGTCTTTGTAGCAACTTAACTCTGTTGTCCAGATTTCCAATGTAATCTATATGCCCGCTTGGTAGACGGCACTGGAGATAGTCTTTGTTGAGCAAGTGGACCTTTGAGGTAGCCATCCACCGAAGTACCTCTATCCCTTCGCAAGAACATGGCAACGGATTCTTGACCAGGTCCACTCGGAGGCCAGTTTTCAAGGCGATGATGTCAAGGTCATTCCTTGTCTCTTTTGATATCCAGGTTATTGAGTTGCGACTGACGTCCAGGTACCGAAGTGATTTCATGTGGGACAAACTCACGTTAAGAATTTGAATTTTATTGTCCGACACCTTAAGAGCATTTAAATGAATGAGGCCTCTAAAAAACTTATGTGGTAAAAAATAAATTCCGTTAATGGATATATCCAGTATCACAGTTTCTTTCAGCTCAGAAAAAATAGTTCCTTCAGAATCCCGAGCAAAGCTGTCACCGAGGAAATTACGTTTAATGTTAAGTTGTTTCAATGAATTGTTTGGAGGGAAAAAATGATTTCTTATTTCATTGCAATAGTTTTCTTCCAGATCGACTGATTGAATGCCAGATGGCAGTCTGCCCACACCCCAGTGCGTTAAATAACTATTGACGAATGATAAACTTCTGAGTTTGTTAGTCGCTAAACGACTGCTCAATACGACTTGCCCAAAAAAACTATAACTGGAGGCTTTTAGGATTTGCAGATTTTCAGGAATTTTCAAACGTGAACGACTCCTAACATATTCATCTTTCTTGGTGATACTGGAAGGCATATTATCTTGATCTTCACTTTCATAACCATGTACCGGAAAACTGTACCCCGACATTTCAGTTTGATCTTCATATTTCAACAAGTATTTCTTATTATGATCCCAATAAGTGTAGTCATTGAGATAAAACTTCTTCTCCCGATTCTGTTCACTAACGTCCAACAAAAAAAGGTTGGTTAGAGAGGCAATCTGAGTCAGAATGAATCCAATAAAAGTGAATTTATTATCCACTAGAATGAGTCTTTTCAAGGATTTAGGTATTAACTGTGAAAAGTCATGTCCCAAAAGAGAGATTCTGTTTGATGATAGATCTAGCTCTTCCAGGTCAATGATATACTGAAGATACTTTGCCTGTCTAGCTTTTAAAGATACACACGGCAGTGCCCTGTGGTACATTCGGATCAGGCGCAAAATTTTAAGCGTCGAATTGGTTAAACCTTCCAAAATATCAAAAGCCATTGGCAGATTAAAATTGGTCAGATACCGTAATGTCAGACTCTGGATACTGGGAATAAACTTAAAAGATGTATAGTTAAAATAGTCTATCTTACATTTGGTAATCTGCAGCGATGTAAGGTGAGGAACGTACTGAAAAAATGTTTCATTTATGTCTTTGAGGTAACACATTTCGTTGGATCCCAAAGAAAGTATTTCTAAATGTTGAAGTTTGCTCATTTTTTCACCGAATCTACTTTTCAGACCGTCACAAGATAGTTCTTTCAAATTGATCAGTTCCGAAAGAGCCTCTGTTGAATATTCAGTACTCTTCATATGGGTTGTTTTCCGAATGTCCAGAATGCTGAGATTTTTCAGAGGTCTGAACAGTCTTGGATTTAGTGGCTTTCCAGGTAGGATTAAACTCGGATTTTTGTCCAAACGTAAATCTTGAAGGTGCATGAAACTATCAAACGCCGAGAGCTCGATACGGTGGAGGTCATTGCTAGATAGAATTAATTGTTTAATACTCGTCGAATTTTCAAAAGTGTAGTTGCTTATTTTAGTAATCATATTGTTCTCTAGTTGGAGAAAAACCAGATTTGGCATTATAGACAAGCTGCTGTCCTCGATACTTTTCAGTTTGTTATGTCTCAAGTCCAGTGTCTCAAGTTTGCTTACAAAATCGTGTTTGCTTCCGTTCATTCCTTTCGTCGGACCGATTATTTCTTGGATGCCACTGGTGCTCAGGTTCAGGGAGTTGAGAGATGGATAGAGATGCAGCGTAGACGTATTGAATATTCGGATGGTACTTCCTTCCATATGAATAGACCAAGTGGTCTTTGGCAATGAACCAGGAATACTGTGGAGTTTCAAATTGGAGCAGTTGGCAATGATCATTCCATGGTGAGTATACGAGCACATACATGGTTTACACATGAAACTGTCACCATGATCTGCGATTGCAAATTTCGCAGGATTTCCTGAATACTGTGTCCCCGTGGCGACAATTTGCAGCACATGAGAAGGCGTTTGAAGTCGCTTTTTTCTGTGAGGAGGTGATCTTTTCCCGAGGAATTTACTATTCACACTAATAGGAAGGGGACTTCTGGAGATTCTATGTGCTTTATAATTCAGCAGAGAAGGGCTTGTGTCCTCATGACTACGAGTTATCCATTGCTTTGAAACACTGCTCACTTGTCTTTCGGTGCTCTTCTGGATTGCCAAAAACGCCCAAAACACAGTAACAAATAGCAATGATCGAGTCATTGTTCTTTTTTTCTTTATTACTCCGCTACTTACCCAGGAGAAGTTCTGATTACAAGTGTTTTTCAACCAACAATATCGGACTGACTGTTTCGTATGTACATGTATTCGTTTGTATCATTTTCAGGGCGTCCCCCAACCTTTTAGGTGGCTACATTCCGATTTCGTAGTTGTACTGCATTGTCGCTACAGCATGAGACGTTCATGGGTAGAATTTTGGAATTTAGAAATTTCGTCCGGACAGCGGCACTGCCTTATCTACTCTTGTACGATTTTAGACTGGTCAGAGATCTTTAAAATCTGTAATGTAGACATGGGATCTCAGGTTTTGTAGCTCATCTCCAAGAGCGCTCGGCGTTCTGACTCCGCAGCAACCAGTTGGAGTCAGAGGTGAATGAAGATTAATAAGTTTCAGAAATAAATCATTTATCACTGGTATGAATGGAACTTGGACCCATGTGCTCAGAAAGTGAACGCCATACCGACTGAGCTATTCTGTTGAACTCCTCGAGCCATTAAGGGAGTATTGCTGAAAAAAAAGCGATTTTTTCGCAAATGTTCAATAAGCAACGCTCATAAAATTCTTTTTCCTTCTTCCTCTTCCTCCTCCTCCTCCTCCTCCTCCTCCTCCTCCTCCTCCTCCTCCTCCTCCTCCTCCTCCTCTTCTTCTTCTTC